>MEHQ01001097.1:295735-414094 GCA_008828725.1 Saccharina japonica
ATACGGTACTTTACCCCCTCTGGTTCCCCTCGCTTGTCTTGCCACTCCGTTGCCCATCGTTTCCCCCTCTTTTCCAGCTCCCCCCCCTCCCCAACTGGACTCTCGTTGGTCCTCACGCCTTTTTTGCTTCCAATAGCCGTCCCCCACTTTTGGTTCGATTTGAGGGCCGCTACCGAACTGCTTGAACGTAAAGTACCGTATTTGTGTTCGGCTCTCTGAACCGGTAAAAACGACCCTTAAACGAGAAATTTTGAAATATTGTTTGGGAGCATGTATCACGCATACATGTGGAAGATCGAACGAAGGACACCTGCGGTTTGTAGAGAGGTATTGATTCGTTGGCGTTGTTGAAAGAGGGGATGGGAAAGGGGCTCATCAAGCTGGCGATGGTGAAGTTGGTTGCACTGGAGAGACAGAAGCTGGAAAGGGCTGAGATAGAAAGGAAAATGATCATCTAGTACGGGACTCTACTAGTGGGTGTGGGCCAGCAGGGGTCTGGCCTTGGGTGGGAGATCGGCGAGTTGGTAGATAGTTCAAGTGTGGAAGAGATCCAGCACGTACTAAAACCAATTCCCGAATAATGAGCCAAATAAACGAAATGTTTCCCTCCGGCGGGCTCTACGCGGTGAGCACCCTGGGTTCAGTCTACGGGAAAATGGTTAACTCTACTGACGACAAGAGACGACTGGCGGCAAAGATGCTAAAGATGCTAAAGATGCTAAAGATGCTAAAGATGCTATTGATAGGAACCGGCGGTTTCGGACATCGTCAGGCACACCTTCAGGAGCGTTCCCAGGCCGGAACTTAGTGTAAATCGAGGATTTTGCGCTGACGCGCATCGCCTAACAATGAAAGAGATCCCAAGTAGGGGGCTCATTTTAGGTATTGCACTGTTGCGCCAGCGCAATATTTCCCGTGAAACCACACAAGGCGCAACATTCGCCTGAGGTGTGTTAGGGGTTTTGTCGCAACACGTACTTGGTACTGCGCCAAAACATTTTGCCGTAGGCGAAAGTAATGTTGCAGCAAAAACGTTTGAGACACTTTTAGTATTTATTTCGCGCCGCAGGCGATTTGTTTGTAGACACCTGTTTTTTCTTTCACTCTCCTGTGGTTCTTTTTATGACGATCTATGGTTAATTGTTAATCGTTTTGCTGCTTAGTGCGTAGAAGATACAAATGTACCTGTCCTCGTGTCCTTATCACTAAGTTACTGCTAGAGATGTCGAAGGATGACCTTTGGAGGGTATGTCTGACCGTAACCGTACCAGCTGAATCGTACCCATTACACCTATACCAATCATTTATATAGAACCAAACTGCTTGAACGTAAAGTACCGTGTTTGTGTTCGGCTCTCTGAACCGGTAAAAACGACCCGTAAACGAGAACTTTTGAAATATTGTTTGGGAGCATGTATCACGCATACATGTGGAAGATCGAACGAAGGACACCTGCGGTTTGTAGAGAGGTATTGATTCGTTGGCGTTGTTGAAAGAGAGGATGGGAAAGGGGCTCACCAAGCTGGCGATGGTGAAGTTGGTTGCACTGGAGAGACAGAAGCTGGAAAGGGCTGAGATAGAAAGGAAAAGGATCATCTAGTACGGGACTCTACTAGTGGGTGTGGGTCAGCAGGGGTCTGGCATTGGGCGGGAGATCGGCGAGTTGGTAGATAGTTCAAGTGTGGAAGAGATCCAGCACGTACTAAAAACAACTCCAGATTAATGAGCCAAATAAACGAAGTGTTTCCCTCCGGCGGGCTCTACGCGGTGAGCACCCTCCGCGGACCCTCCGGGGGGGGGCTGCGGGGTGCGCAACACGCCTCGGCACTATTCTCGGACCCTCCAGGGGGGACTGCGGGGTGCGCAACACGCCTCGGCACTAAGAGGAGCCCTCCCTATCGGTACTAATTATTGCACAATGGAAGGGTTTTTTAATGTTGACCGAACGAGTTTGCTTCAACAAGTAAGTAGACTACCAGGTATGCATTGAAAACGTTTGTCTAGGTTGACCTGCAGTACAGGACACCTATTAATAATAAGAAACAGGAAAGATGGCCCAGGCTGGATTTTTTATTCGAGGGAAGATGCTTTATACACTAATATCAATGTAACGACTGTAGAATTTTATCTTTTCCTCTAAATACCAGCCTGTCTTTTCATGTTAGCCTGTTTCTTATCAGGTGTTATGTACTGCACTGCAGTGCTCCTTATGGTAGTAGTGGTGATGGTACGTAGTGCAGCAAAGTACAGGGAGGGATATTAGTCTGAGAATGTTGGGCGGGGGAGGGGGGGGGAAGTTGTGTGCTGCGAATTGTTGTATTGACATAAAATAAAAACAGCAACTAACCTGACTAACCCGACGATTTTTCCCAGCGATGCCCCCCCCCAACTAGATTTCCCGTGTTTATCCCTACAAAATCATTTCGGGTAAGGATCTCAGATGGCCATTATCAAGATGATTTTCCGCCACAAACTCAGGAAATCGCATCCACCCGAGACACGGCATTCAAAATGTACCCCCGGGCAAAGGCTACGTACGACCATACATGCATACGACCATCCTTCAGCGTGTTTTGGTATGAAATGTTACTTTTTTGTGGCGTTGAAAGCTTTCCCGTTTAACAAGCCCGATCAGCGCTTTATTTATGATCTGTTTTGTCTTTTTACAGTCTTCATGGTATCTTCTTCGTAGACTTGCGTCATTTGTATTATGTACCATTTCATACTTACGGTAGTTTTGTTTCGATGTATTCTGTTCTTATTTTCTGATCTGACTTGTTGTTGTGTTGTTAAACAGCTGTGTTCTGGTACCCGATACATTGATTGACATTTTTTCTTGCTTTTCCTCGATTCAGTTTACGATTATTTTATTGGCTTTCGTCTGTCTCACTGTCTGTACCCACAGAATTTGTATATCTAGTTCACAGTCTGTGACAACAGAATTTGTATATCTATATAGGATAAATAGTCAGGACGGACACTGCGCGTACTGTACGTACGTACCATAATTGGGTAGAAAGAAAACGGTTCAATGTGAAGACAAAAACAACATTGTCATGTACGAAGTATATGAAGTGTTGCATGTAATAGGTGTTGCATGTAATATCAAAATGAAAAATACGCGAACATGCCACGTGCCACGTGCTTACTACAATAATACCGATCGTTTTTCATCTGCTGGTGAGGCTCGCCACCACTATGCAAGAACATTATTACCGCCTACGTAGCCGGTTGCAAAGAAGGATATTTTTCCCTAGGCAAAAAAAGAGGTGTGGTTGTTAAGATACGTGTATTAGCCCCCTCTGAGATACATATTATATGTGCAAAGTATCATCCAATTACCAATTACAATTACCCACCCAGGACAAGCCTTAAAAATGAAACAAGACTTATTGTAATCCTTTGGGTGGGTAATTGGTTCATCTTTTCGCAATATGACACTCGACCGCAATCGAGAAGCCAGAAGAAGGAAGAAAATGAACAGAATGGCTAATGGCAAGGCTAAAAAAACTACTATTACGAAGGACCCTATGATGAGTAAATAGGACTGAAAAAAGTTTTTAGTAATAATAGAGATTTTGTGTGTAGCATATTTCCTATTTACTATGGAAAAATGACCCGTTGAAAATTGCGAGCTGACACTCGGGGGTAATCCGAGCCGATACGACGCGAGGGTCATGGCACGGGCGGTATGGGGCTAGGGGCCAGTCTACTTCTTCTGCTGCTATGCAGGGTGTTTCTGGCTATGCTCGGCGCGCACACATAATGATAAGTAAGGTGGCTGGCAAGGCAAGTTGATTGCTGTACTATGTTGTTGCTTCCTTGAGACAGAAATGAGGCCGCCTTTTTGCTTATTATATGGACAAAAAAGCCTCTCTGCATACCGGCGTGCGTTATTGAATCAGTCTGTATGTATGTCTGCTGTGTACTGCTGTGCATGTGTAACTTTTGTGGTTTTCACTGATTGCTAGAGATATTTGTACGTGGCTGATTTCCACACGCCCGGAGTCTACAGAAGCGGACGAGCTGGGGCTATCGGCTTGTTTCGTCGCAAGCCGTCTCGAGGTTGTTGGGTCGCCGGGCTGCTGCTGTGCTTTGGTATTAATAGTTGTGTGTTTTGAGCGCGGCGGGATTTCGCGTTTTTTTAAGTCTTCATTTTTTCTTCTAACGCACACGGCCTGCTGCAAGTATGCGGCCGCCTTGTCTCATTTACCTCTCTACTACTGTATTAATAGTCGAAGTATTCCTTGGAGGGACGCTACTTCTTAGGGATCAGCTTCCTGTGCATATATAGTAAAATCAATGTAAAGTGTATGCAGGCCACATATATCTGTTATTTCGCCGACAACTCGACACTACATACATACATACATACATACATACATACATACATACATACATACATACATACATACATACATACATACATACATACATACATACATACATACATACATACATACATACATACATACATACATACATACATACATACATGCATACATATATATATATATTGATTAGCATAATCGCAGCAATGAGAGGAAGACCTCCGTGACACTTGTTGTGTTTTGCAAGCCGTGAGGGGCTGCTTACAAAAAACGCCTGCCACAAGTACTATTATAGAACACCGTATAGAGCAAATTTGCAAATTCAAATTTGAACTGCTGGAGAAATTATTTACCCTACCGGGAAAATTAAGGTTGCACGATGAAAGGAAGGAGACCGAAAACAGCGAATAGAGTAGACAAAAAGCTCAAGCCGGAAGTGTGTACAGAAGTGAGTAGATGTTGTACAGAGAGCTCTTCTTCTTCTTCTTGTTCCTGTGGTTTTCTTATGTCGGGAGTGTTTATGAGTGATCAATCAAATAATGTTGAAGCTCCCTATGCTACACATTGTCGGATGGCAACGATAATAATAATAATGGTTTTTGAGAGCTGGGAAACATGTTTTGTCCTTCATGACAATGTGAAAACAAAAACAGGGTTGGCTTTTTTTTGTTTTAGTATTTTTCGTGCGTCAGCTACTACTACTGTAGTAGGGTCAAAGTCGCCGAAAAATCTCCCAATAAAATAAAGCATGCCTTACTTACGAAAAAATTAAATAATATACTACGCGTAATAACAATAAATAAATACCAGCCCTGCGTTTTTTTTCCCGATCGACGCCATGAGGAACAATTATACAGTTATGCCAAATTTCGTTTTCCAGCTCCCAAAAAACCATCGTGCAAAAGTTTGAAGCCGAAATACTTCGCCTCTCGCTGGAACCAGCTTGTAGCCCTCGTCCATATTTTTTCGTTGCCACGTTGCGATATTTTTTTTTGTGACGTAGCCCCCCCCCATGCGGTTTCGCCCGCCCATGCGGTTTCGGCGGCAATCTCCATCGTTTTACCGCTGACTCGTCATCATTAAATAGTTTTTGAAAATCACCCATTTATCTCGCTTTTCAACCAAAATAGCTGTTTTGTAACTTCCAAGATCCGGTCGTCGTGTTGGTAGCGGAAAGCGATAACATTCACAGCTATTCATAGCTGCAAGGAAAGCTCTTGAGTCCAAAGGGGTCAGGCCTTTGCCTCTGTCGTTGGTTCATTTTCAGATGTACATACATACGAGTATATCGAATATATTATACGACCCGTTGAACTACCTACCACGTGTTCTGCGGACGAATTAATCCGCTTTCGCTTCACGACGCGTGCTACGATAGAGATTCGTAGCATCGTTTGGCTGAAACTTTGTTTGAGCGAGGGGGGGCTTCGTAACCTAAAATCGCCTGAATTTTCTTTTCGCGTCGCATTTTCTTGTTCCTTTTTACGATGCTTAGGGCCCGTTTTAACGAAGAAGATAAAAAAAGAATTAAATTTGGAAAAAAAAGAAAAGAAAAAAATCAAATCCGATTTTCATTGGTCAGAACCCGCACCACCACCCAAGATTATACCCCAAGATCCTAATATTTGGTGCTGGTGCGTGTGTTGACCAATGAAAAGCGAATTTGAATTTTTGTTTTTCCAAATTGAATTTATTTTTTACTCGTTAATACCAATGAAAAGCGAATTTGAATTTTTGTTTTTCCAAATTGAATTTATTATTAACGAGTAAAAAATAAATTCAATTTGGAAAAACAAAAATTCAAATTCGCTTTTCATTGGTCAACACACGCACCAGCACCAAAGATTATACCAAAAAAAAATCAAATCCGCTTTTCATTGGTCAGAACCCGCACCACCACCCAAGATTATACCCCAAGGTCCTAATCTTTGGTGCTGGTGAGTGTGTTGACCAATGAAAAGCGAATTTGAATTTTTATTTTTCCAAATTGAATATTTTTTTTTCTTCGTTAAAACGGGCCCTTAGGCATTGTTCGTCGCATACCACTTTTATTTCCCTCCAAAAATCAGTTTTTTTTTTGTGAGGTACAGAGCCTCTCTCTCGAATGGCCACCCTCCTCAGATGGCAGAAACATGATGATAGTGCACCTTTACCGTACCATGCGTTTCACGTACTGCTTACTGTAGATTATTCTGCAGTGCACGGCGAATCTTCTTCGGGTCATGACGTGGGGTTCCTGTTCAGGGCCCGGCGAATTTTTCTTCGAGTCACATGGGTTCATCTCCACCAACCACCAGAGTATACGGCAAACATGTTGGGTGTGCAGAGGGGATTAATCTCCGATGAGCTCCTGGTCGACGGACGCACGCACCCCGCCCAACCCAGAAGCCATAAAATGACTGATCCGATTGCTGTTCATAGTAGAGAGTTAAATTAGGCAAGGCGGCCTCATACTTGCAGCAGGCCGTGGGCGTTCGAAGGGGAACAACAAAAAACGAAAAATCGAAAATCGAAATTATGCCGTACTCAAAACACACCACCAAGAACTCGAAGGAGCCCCGCGACCGCGACCACCTTGAGACGGCGTGCGACAAAACACGCCCCACGCCTTAGCCCATACTCGTCCGCTTCCATTGATCCTGGGTTTGTGTCAACCGGCCTAGTACAGCTCTCGCAGTCATTGATATTGACATAAAACGCAAACAGACTACGTACACACAGCAGACAGACAGGGTAATTAAACGATGAAAGCGTGTACGCACACCGGAATGAAGAGTTTTGTTTTTAACCTTACCGGCAAAAAACAGCCTCATTATTGCTGGGGATTTTTATGCCTATAGAATGTCTGGTATCGTGGCATCTGGCGATCTAAAACCGGACTCGGGTTATTTTTGTTTTTTCGGATCGACACCCACACACACTCTGGTGTCTTACGATGCGGCCACCTGAGGGGGGATTGCCGTAACCTCTTCGATTGTTGGTGGGCGAGGCGCTCAACGTCGACCACTCTGAACACAAGGCCCGCCAGACTGCAGCAACCGCCCCAGTGGGCGACAGGAGAATATCCCGCCCTACCCCTCATCATTTTGGCGCCAGTATTGATCCTTCAAAATCATAGACACGGCACGGGTCGCTCTGAATCATGTCACCATAATACTAACACCAGGAGCAGTGTGGTCAACAGCTTTGACGCGACCACCCGGTTGGTCTGCAAGACGAAGAAGGCAGCTCATCTTGAACGCCAGAGAGTGCTCAAATCTGCCGAACTCTGCGCCGAAGTTGCTGCCCCCTCCGCCTCCGCCACGACGATTGCCGTGTCGCGGAATCAAACTCTTCAACAATCGTGGGAGAAGGGGTCTCCGTCGATACAACTGGCGAACGCCGGGCACGCGGTGGCAACCGCCAAAAGCAACCGGGGAAACTCAAGAAAATTCAAGGTTGGCGCTGATCGTCGGGGTTTGACTCGGCACCGTGCCATCACGTCAGTGGCAACTCCTTCTTTCTTCCTCCTTCGTCCTCTTCCAGGACCTTGGAGCTGCAGCACGCGTCTACCGCACTCTTGCTGTCGGGGAATCACCTCAAAGCAAACCCGCCAAAAAGCGCATATTTTTTTTAAGTATAGCTGCGCGACAGTTTTGTTAGGAAACGAAACAAGCAAGCACTTCCACCACCATCCGCGCTGCAAACGCTGCTGGCTGCTCGTTTGGATCGTTCCCGCAACGACGGTCACAGGTTGGAGAGGATTGCATACATTACCTTCGCAGGCGCTGTGGTGAATAATGTGGGCCGGGGTGGAAGCATTCAAGGCTTCACTCCCTGCCTCGTTCTGCCTCTACAGTAGACTAATACAAATATATTATTTGACCGCGGGGCAGTCAAGGCATCCCGAGTTAGAATATTTGAACACAGTAGTGGAGCTCGTTTGAGGTAGGTATCAGAGTTTCAAGGATTGTCATTGAAATGGTCAGCTCACGAGGAGCAAGAAACTTCCTAAGATGATAATTTCGCCGGCTGAAACAAGAACTTCAGCTGGTGTTGGAGCGGAGGCAGGCGTCGATGATGCACGCCATGAGAAAGAAGTTGGCCGAGTTCACGAGGGATACCGGCCTACCGGGGTCCGGCGGTGCTGGGGGCAGTGCTGCTGTAGGGGAGAGCCCAGCAGGAGCAGGACCCACTGCTGTACAAGAGACTACTACTGTTGCTGTTGGAACAGGCATCGTACAAGACACAGAAGAAAGAGAGACGATTTGTCGTGATGGTGTTTCGCGGATTTTGGTGCACAATGGGACGCAGAGGAGCTGCAGTTCTAGTTCAGGTTGGTCCGGTGAGGGGTCAACCAGACCAGCCAGAGAGCGCTGCAGAGAGTCGTACATAACCCAGAGGTGAGTTCGGTGGGGGCTCGGCCGCGACTGCCGGTGGCGACGGCAACAGCGCTAAAGCCGTGGAATGTAGTGCTGCAGACAGGCCGTGCTTCAAGCGTGGCAAGAAGAGCTATAGGATCGCGAACTGCTCAGAAGCTATGCAACAACTGCAACCGACGGGGGCACACTGCTGATGTCTGCCCCACATGGAAGGAAGAGGCTGTGTGGGTTTTGACAAGCAAGATTGGGGCGAGGAACGACGACGGTGATAATGGTACGGTCCAGGCCTCAACTTTCAAGGCCGAAGAGACAGGCGGGTGCAGTGGTGGTTTGGGAAGAATGGAGGATGGGGAGTTAGCATGGCAGGTAGGAGATGAAACCTGGGTTCGCGATAGCGGAGCGTCTACTCAAATGACACTCTCAACAGACCGCATGACCAACTACCAAGAATGCGGCCTAAACCTGCGCATTGCTGACGGTAGAACTCACTCGATCAAAGGATGCGGTGACATCAACTTTGAATACCGGTCCGGAAACGGTCTTGTGCAAGGGCTGATAGCGAACGATGCGCACGTGCCAGGTCTCCGCTACCGCTTTTTTCCCTTGCCCATTCTTGACAAGAATGGTCACGTTTTCGAGAGACGCCCCACGAGGGTTGTAGTTAGATTCAAGTCAGAGCGTTCGATCGTTTTTCCATTGAATGTAACCCTGTTCATCCTTTACGGCTACAGGGTCGACGGCAGTACGAAAGAAAATACATGTGCTACACTCGCCCCGGGGCAACCGCTCAACAAGTCCTTGATTAACATCCACGACTTACATTGCCCTGCTGGACGCTCTCACAAGGTCCTACTCCGCAAGACCGCGGTGCAGCGACGAATCCTCGAGGGGGAACTGATGGAGTGCAAGGGGTGCTCTATAACGAAAGGTATGAAGCAAAGGTATGAAGCAATCCACGCGCACACGAGCAGATAAGAAACTCAAGAAGGTTTTTGCGGGTCTGAGTGCGCCTAAGGGGGTACAGTCTATCGGGAGGAAATGGCACGCTATTGTAGTGCGCGACGAGTTTGCACGGCATACTTGGATGTGTTTTAGGTGCCAAAAGTCGGACGCCGCTGAATAGTTCGAGCAGTTCCTTATGGACACTCGTGAAGACGGTGTCCATTCTAAGGTGGCAATCGCTCAATCCGATTGTAGTGACGAATTCCACGGGGGGGGAGGGGTTGAAGGCCTGTGTAGATCGAGAGGTATCAAGCAGGAATTATCGACGGCTGACAGTCCCCAACTCAATGGGGTAGCAGAGCGCGCGCTAGGCTTAATCGAGACGACGGCCGCAATGGCTTGCCGAATTCAGGCTTGTGATATTTTTCCCGGCGCGTAATTACCGGCAACTGCGTCGTTGTGGGTTGAACAATCCCAATTGGCGTGCGATGCTTTGAGCCGATCAGCGACCACACCAAACCCAGAGAGAAAGTCGCCATATGAGATGTGACATGGTAGCCCACCCCCCGGCAGTGCTTCTACATGCTCTCAAGCTTAGCTACCGTAAGGTAAAGGAGAGTAGGTAACAGGCGAACGCGCAGGAGTTTTATTACCTTGGCTCGGAACCCAACTATCCTCGAGACTCTGTACGAGTGCTAAATAGACATTGTACTGTGCTAATCACGCAACATATCACCTGGAAATGCTGTCGCCTGTATCACCTGCACGTGCCCAGTCAAATAACTCCCTGTCTACGGAAGAGGGGGAGTCCGTCGCAGACGGTGAGGGCACGTCAAATCGAGGTGGTGGGGGGGTGGTAGATGAGCTGGACAACGACCTGCCTTCCATGAACGACTTCGACGTGACGTGGGGTTGTGATCTGGACGTGTTTTGGAGGAGCGCGTAGAGGAGGCGCATACCTCCGAGGATGCCGGCGACGGGACAGCTAAGACGATCAGTTCGTGTCAAGGTGGCGCGGGGACACCTCTTTGTCCCCGGAAGGGAGGGTCGAAAGCGATCCCGGCGCAGCATTAGCCTCCGACATCGACCAAGGGAACGATGAGGATCCCTCCGCGGTCCTGTCGGCGAGGGAAACTCACGAGCTCAGCAACTGGGGGCGGCACCCCACGTCAGTACCCGCTGTCCGCAGAAAAAGTTGAGCTTTCTAAGTACAAAGCGGCGTGGAACGAGGCCATGAAGCTTGAGTTGGACGGCCACACAAATTGGTACATGCGAAGCCGCGACACCGTCGCAACGGTGGGAACTTGTAGATGCGAAGTGGGTGTGCACGTACAAGACGAACAAGGATGGTCTGATAGCAAAGACAAAGGCTACACTTGCGGCTAAGGAGTTTAGCCATGTGCAGGATGTAGGTTACTTTCAAGCGTTCGCGCCAATTTCCTCGTCAGCGTCAGTTAGAATTCTGGCGGCTGTCACCAGTGACCATGGTCTAAATATTTTCCATTTAGACGTCGCGAAAGCTTTTGTTCACGCGAAATTTGACCACGATATATAGATTAAACTACCCGGTGGGTGCAGTGACATGTCATGAAGGCTTGTTCGTTTCAACCGATCTCTGTATAGTATAAAGCAGGGCGGCCGGCAGTGGGCCGGATTACTGGTAGAAAACGTGGTAGAGTACGGTATTGAGCAGAGTGTATAACCGCTCCGTGTATGTTTCACATGGTTGTGGACGGCCAGGTGAAACTGATTGTGTCCGTTCTTGTAGATGACATCGTGATTGCAGGATCGGACAAGACATGCAGATACTTCCATACCGCACTAGTTACAAAATTCCCCACGAATAACCTCGGAGATCTAACTTGGCACGCTGGTTGTGCTTTCAAACGCGACTGGAAATTGGAAACATTAGCAATCACGCAGAAAACGTATATTGAGAGCATGTTGAATCGTTTTGTCGTTAACTCATCACCTGACACCCTCGCGACCCCCAGTGCAGAACTAGTGCCAAGATAGGCGGGTGAACCTGGTGGAGACTGGTCGTACAGGGAGGCTGTGGTCGGCTTGATGTGGCTGTCGACCATGACGAGGCCGGACATCTCGAACGCCGTACGTGCTGTGGCGCGCCACTCTCACAACCCCACGAACAGGCACAGCAAGGCAGTTATGAAAATGATGGCACACCTTCACGGGATCAGGGCTTTAAGATTGTCGTTCGTGCAAGATTCGATATTAAATTTGACTGTGTATAGTGATGTCGACTACGCAGACAAGTATAACGACAGGCGTTCGGTATCGGGGACAGTAAGTACCCTGGGGGGGTCCGCCGTTAGCTGGGCAAGTAGCACGCAGATGTGTCTTACGCTGTCCCCAGCAGAGGCGGCGTACGTCGCCCTAGGCGAATCGAAGCGGTGTTGGAGGCTTTGTTCACGCGCGCAGTATTGTCACATTTTTGCTCTAAGCTAAGCGGATCATGCGTTCGGTTGTTTTAGAATAATCATGGGGCAGCCATATTGACTTGCGCTTCCATTCCGATAGAGAGCTGCTTTCTGCAAAGAAGATTTATATTCAGTTTGTAGCTTCAAAAGAGCAGCACGCGAATACTTTGACCAAGTCCCTTACGGTGATCCCTTTTAAATATCACCGTAGGTTCTTATTGATTCTGCCGTTGGAGGGTGAGTAAGGGCTGCATAAGAATTGTCCGATGAACACCAAATTTGAGTGATGGGAAGAATAGCTCGTCAGGTCGCCGCCCCGCACTACTTTGAGAGATATGGGTGAGTAGGGAACTACTCGACATTTTAGTTTCTGACCTTGACCATCGTTTGGAATGCGGCCGCTGTTTCAGTTGCAATGGTTTGGGGAATACCTGCTATACAGGGGGTTTCGGTCCGGTGCCCGGATTTCTTCCTGCGGAACTGTCGTGGGCTGTTCTTGAATCCTAACTTGTCTCGAATGTCCCTCCGGTCTCGTCACCGCTGCGAAAGAGAACATTCGTTTGGATCGTTCCCGCAATGACGGTTACAGGCTGTAGAGGATTGCATGCACCTGCGCGGGTAATATCATAAACACGTTTGTCTTGAGGTGGAAGCATCCAAGTTTTCACTCGCTGCCTCATGCTGCCTCTAATACAACGAATATAAAATATATCATCCGACCGCGGGGCGGTCAGGGCATCAAGACTTGGAATTTGTTAACAATGCTGGCTCACCATTACCGAGCGATGAGCACCATGCTTCCGTTCCACTCATCTCATGGATGACGAGCGTTATGCCCACGCTCCATTTGGTTCGTCATTTCAACGACGAGCATTACATTTCTATTATGCGCAGCTTACATCGACAAACGATGAGTGTCACGCTCCCGTTCCACACGATCCATCACAGGCTAGCAACGACGAACACTTTTGCAGCTGTAGGCTCCCAACCGGAAGTCGCCTCGTATTTCAGTTGTGATGAACGTCGCTCTAGCTCGACAGACCCTTGTTTAGAGTCATCCGTAGACTGGCCTGCTATTCCGGCGTATTGGAACGAGTTATTTCAAGTATCCGTTTCTCTGGCCACGCCTGACATCCCTCTATGGACGCAACTGGCAGCCCCCCAACGAAGTCATCAAGAATTTCTGGATCACGAAGACCGCTGTCTCAACTGTCATGGCAATGATCACTCGTTCAAACAATGTCAGCAACCACTCACCGACGTTAATGACTGCCTCAACCCCCAGCTCGGTCAACTCGGCGGTACTGGCGAAACTTACCGCCACTGGCAACGCCGCATTCTCTCGCATAGTTGCCCGAACAGTGCTGCCGGCTACAACACACGCCTGTCGCCTTTTTCAGAACGTCGCAGGCATGCCTTTTGTCGTAACAACAGTCGATTTACACGCCCACGCATCTGTTTGGGCAACTGATTAGGCCACAAGAGAGAAATATTTCTCCGGGGTGGTTCGCCAAGGTTATCAACGAAGTCATCCTCAACGGCATAATTCCCTTCGGTGCCCACACCTTCGTTCTCGTCCACGTGCGCAATATATGGACCTTTTCCAGCTCTTGACAAAACACAGCCTCAAGCTGTCTCCCTCAAAGACTACTATCGGCCCCACAGATTAGAATTTCCTCCCCACACCATATCCGCAGCGGGCGTCAGGGTGAGCGCTGGCAAGGTAAAGCCCCTGGTGAAAAACATCATACCAGGCGCTACGCCCCTTTTTGGGTGGCATTTCCTATTTCAGAACTTTCCTGGGATATGGCGACGCGGATACGGCTAACCACCTCCCTCCCCGAACAATTGGCTAACTTCGTGCTCGTGCGGGAACTCCTCGCCGAATTGTCGACGCTCTCGGCCCTGGTCTATCCCGATTGGGACAACGTCACCGAGAGCTCCCGCCCGTTCGATCTTTATGTACTACGATGCCAGTGTGGACGGTTTCGGAGCGCCCGTCGAACATGCACAGGATGACGTCATAAACCCTATACTGTGTATATAGTGTATCAGCCATACTACCCTCGAGTCTGGGCATCATCGGACGCTGCTTGCTCTGCAACCGGGAAGCATCGCCTGGAGCATGAAGCGCCTTCGCGCCTACTCGTGGGGCACTACTTTCCCCATGTTTTTCGATCACAGGCGCTCGAAGGCCTCGACAAGATCGCAGAGCACAACCGGCGCATGTGGCGATGGTTGTAATTCGTCACCACGCATAAGTTCACCCTGGAGGATCGCAGGCAACGCCCACGCCACCCCTTCTTCCGTCGGAATTCAATATACTGGGAAGCGCCGCCACTAAACCTCTGCTACTGGCAAGCGCCAAGTTGTCGGCGGGTTATGGTTTCGATCGCTCGGACCTTACCTCACCGTCCGCATCACGGTCATCCACCGCCGCATGGAAGCCGCGACAGCTACAGACCTATTCTGATGATTCGTCTCCGCGCTCTGACAGCCCTATTGCTTCCGTGCCAATCCAGCATGCCAGAGGCGTGGCCATGTCTGCTTCATCCTCGCTTGGTGTGTATCCCCCCCCCCCCGACGCACCTTCGGGCGCCGCAATTAAGACGCTCGCCCCGAGACACCCCCATCTTAAGGAATTATGTTGTTCAAACATGTCGGGCACTACTCGTTCAGCAACTATGTGCTTGAACAACGCGCTGAACCGGCCTGTGACGCCGCCATTTGGTACCTCCTCTTAGGAAATTCCTCGGTCGTGCCAGAATATTTTCTCCTCGATATTCCGTTCCGTACACAAAAGGGCGCGCTTTCGCCGACTAAAGGGCGCCTCTACAACGATGACGATGGAACTCTTCTGCTCATGAGGGTACCTACGCCTCCCGTTCCAACTTTCCCTGGAAATTCTGGCGGGAACGCGGACCGCCATTTAGACGACGAGCTTACGCGAGCATGTGTTCCGTTATTCATGCGTCTGTGGATTGTTCATTCCTGCCACGCTAACGCACCCTGCTCTTTTGGTGTTGTTCTCACACGTTATATACTTGAGCGTATTTGCTGGTGGATTGACATGCACACCTGCACTCGATGTTGGTTTGGCCGTTGTCTCCAATGCCAGGCCCGTGAAGCATCTCAACAGACAGTGCGCTAGCTAATCCTCTATTTCCCCTTCCTAGTGTCGCCATTGACGTAAACAACTGCGGTTGCCTCCTGGTTACACCGCGGGGGAACACCTACATCCTCCCCTCCACGAACGTACAGAAAGGCAACGCCGACGTCCTGGTCAACAAATGCATCCCTGTATGTGGGCATCTGGTAGGCGTTAATTCCGATAGTGATCTTCTATCCAGCTCCAAGATGTCACTCGCCGTGTACAAGCTTCAAGGGGTGCTGAAAACTCGCGACCAGCGCCTACCACCCCAATGGCATCGGTGGCATCGAACGAGCCAATCACACCACGGCTCAAAGGCTCGCATAAGATTGTCAACGAAATACAGGGCGACTGGCATTTATTATTCAAAAGTGCCGGTTGCGGAATTTGCTTCCAATAATGCCGTCAGTGCCGGGTTAGCCCCCAATGGAATGCACATGAGCCACCTCCCTCGTCTGTCTCTCGCCATCTTGGAGTAACCCAACGCACGAGGCCAACAGAGCCAACGGCGCTCGTATGAGGCATTGCACGAACAACACGCTATCACCGTCTCCTGCGTGAAGCTGCGAAATTCGACGACATCCGACGCACTCAAGAAAGTCATTACCTACACCGTCGGTGGCTGCGTGTGGGTATACAGCACCACCACTACCACTCGCCAGGGTGGAAAATCTGGCACCGACGCCAAAATGGTCAAGGCGAAGCCATCCGTCAGCTGGGCTGGTCCCTTCAACATGTTAGCTGTCGGCCGGTCCCCCTCCGGCTAAAATCCGGATGGTCGCCCCCTGGCCGATAAACTGTTGTATTTGGACTTCCCAAACGGCATGCCCGGCCCTGGTGCCCCCTGTCGTGTTTCGGTGCCTGTTGTAAACCCTGCGCTAACCCACACGATACCAACAAGCTTCCGCGATATTTTTCAGTCGAACTAAGACTATACGCCTTCAACAACTGTACACGAACTCCCCCCCCTACCGCGCCATCGAATACGACGTCTCTGTAGCTGTCGAGAGCTTGGAGGCCGACAAATGTTTCCAGGTACCGGTTCATGCGCGCCCGGGGCGAAGTCACCGCCGTTCTCAACGAAGCATACTGGAAAGGCCTCACACGACCCTCCTGAGAACATGAACCGGGCCTGTTTCACCCTTGGCAGCACTTCCTCGGCTACTGGATCAGCTCACCCCTGCAATTCCGGCAGACAAATTGATTGAGCCAACGCCTGCGCGTCGCTGCAGTTCAACTGGAAAATGCTCCCAACAAGGGCCCCCGTTCTTTGTCCTCCTGCAGCAGCTACGTCGCTAATCAGGCTTACACTCGCCGGTTCACCGGCACCATCGTCCCCGCTGGCATCTACTTCTGGTACAAGGGCAAAACTCATCTGTGGTGGCCCGGGAAAAAAGAAAACACAAACTTCAACCCTGGAAATATGCGGTTATCTTTCGCGGATGATTTGAGACTGGTCAAGCTCGCGCTATCTCCCTCCCAGTATCCTGCGAGTCTTCGTGCCGTTCGCGGCTCGTGATGCCTTCAAGTTCGTCAAGAAAACTCCCCATGCGTGGTGTCATGTGCAACGTGGACGGGTTCCGCGGAGCCGAAATCGTTGATTTTGATGGAACGACCTCGACCTTGGTAGCGGACCTTGGTTTCCGCGTTGTTTGTGCAGCCAACGGACCTTGCTTTTTTTAGGTTTTTACAGATGTTCTGGTTATGTACACAATCTATTGCGCCCTCCATTGTTCCACGTTCGAGAAAAGTGGGGGTGTTCGTAATTCGTAACGGTTTGCTTGCATTCCCTTTCGGCGCCTTCTTCCTGCCTCTTTTTTTTCCCTTTTCGAGAACGGCGGAAACTTTCGTGGCGCTTTTCGTGCCCCCTTCTTTCGGTTTGTTTCACTCTCTCTCTCGTTGCCTGTTTTGGATCGGCGAAAACGCTCGTACTATACCTGTACCGCGGTTCTTGTGTGTATCTTCCTGCCACGGCCTTCAGTGTATTCCTGGTGCACACATGGCAGACCGGCTTGTCCGCTTTTTCGGGCTCGACCACGGCGTGACCCTTGCGTTCCCCCTTCACCTTGTCCCTTCTTACAAACCGACCGAAGTGCTCGAGTTCGTCTGTCAGCGACGGTTTGCGAATTCCGCATTGGTTTGGTTGTTACGCTCCTTTGTATTCCGCTTTATTTCGCACGTTATTGCATGCCAGGTAGGCTGTGATGGTCTCTGTTCTATGTGTGTTTTTGGTGTCACCTCTTGCTCGGTGAGTGTAGGTCGAAATCCAGCGGGCATCACTTCCGTCCTCTCTGTCGCGAGACCGGGTGTTTGCCGCTTTCTCCCCACCCCCTGATGTTCTATACTCCTGCACTGTTCTCATTTGCTCGAGCGAGCGGCCTCCTAGCATAAACACGTGTTCAGTCCCCCCCCCCCCCCCCCCCTCCCCCTCATTCTGTGTGTGTATGTTTGCTCTCAGACGCGCTCCGTGCTTTCGCCGTGGCAGGCGTACCTGTGTTTGTATTCGCTTTCTTCTTACTCTTATGAGTATGTCCATACAGTATATCAGGACCTTCAGCCGATCTCATAGGGGTACAGGTTTGTCGCTGCTGAGATACTCGTCCCTCACACATATGATTAGTCCATTTTGTTGTTGTCGTTCGCACCCCATCAAGAGCATATCTATAAGGTACATAAACCCAGGAGATACAAGGGTACACGATACAGGTACACGAAGCAGTGATAGATGGAGGGAAACCAAGCACACTACTATTAACACTATTGTTGTGGTTCCCCTAATCTACCATGTGCACCTCAATTGAGGGGTGTGATATCACTTATTTGGGGCATCCTAAGAACGCGTAAGTTCCCATATATTTACGTAAAGACTCCATCACACTAGGCTTACAGTAGCTCATGTCGCTACTGCAGTACTGTAGGTACACGAGCAACGCGCTTGGTGCAAGCAATGTCGGCGTGGTTGGTGAAAACCCAACGTGCTCCTTCCCGGTATTGTAGGGATGCGAGGGTCTATGGCCATACGACTACGGCCGTGCACGACATCAGTGCACCCCCCCCCCCCTCATTATCTTCGTCGTGCGTGCGAGCATGCGAGCAGTGCAATATTGGCGACTTGGGTGTGTATGATGATACTGCAGTAGGGAAGGACGATATGCAGCAGGTACCGAACACTGACCTTCCGCGCAGCCTTGTGGCTGCGCGCAAGCAAGCACGTGGAAGGGCTAGCCCACAGGCGTCCCGGGCGAGATGTTCGTGTTCGCGCATTTTTGTTTCGTTGTTTTTTCCATTCCCACCCGAGGATCGAATCTGTTGTTCGAGGCACGACCCTCAGAAAAACGTACAAGTACCAATACTGACTGTATACGCGCGCATTTATACTGGACACAAAATGAAAATGGATGGGGGATTTGTCCTTGGCGCCATATCACTGCTTTATTTACAGAGAGAAAAAATATATATATACGAGTAAGTGTAGATGGAATATTTTAAAGTATGAAATACAATAAGGGAAGATCGAAGGGTTTCGTTTTGTATTTGAGCTTTTGAGTACGTCGTCAGCTCAACAACACGACAGAAGACCCATGGCTTTCGTTTGTATTATTAGGAGAAAACATTTCTTGATTGATGGGTTCGGTTTTGCTCATTTCTATGCACGATACTCTAAGAAAGAAACGGGGCACACAGGGGGTATGGTTGAATTGACATGCGGTCGCGTTACATTTCCCAGCCATTGACTGCTTGTAGTTCGTTTTCAGGCACTAACAATGTTGGGTTCTTGATCTTCGACACTCGGATCTGGTATTTTTTTGTTGATTGCAGGGGGGGGGGGGGTTGTTTGTTTCCAGACACTAATTTTGGGTTGTTGGTCTTCTTCGACACTCGGACCCGATGTTTGCGTTGTCCTGGGGAAGGTGTGTACGTTTCCAGACACAATTTTTCTAAGTTTAGGTTTGTGTGGATATACACCATGATAGTACCAACACTAATAGGGGTACTCGTAGTGGTATGGCATTGACCGCCAAGTGGAGAGGTGTGGTCTCATGGGTCTAAAGGTCACTTGCGTCAAAGTCATAGCTGGCACCGCATACGATCTACACATACATTTGGTTTATGGTTTTTCTCGCTATGCATGTGATGTGTGGTCGATTGGACAATGATATATAGCCAGAATATCGTTGAAAAGTGGTCAATTATGTTCTTATAGTAGTACACGGGAGATATCCGTAGGAAGGTTCCAGTGGATCAAGGGGTCATCAAGTGTCTTGTGGTATGGTATGCCTTTTGGGGACGGTTGGGGAATGCCCACGGCGGGCAGTGGCCGTAAAACTGCCCGCGCAGGCGAACTTCTCAGACGTGCCCGCATAAAAGTATGCTGCTTCTACTGAGGTAGCGTTTTGTCAGGAAACCCTAAGGTATTCGTTCCGGACGATGAGCATATTCTTGGCTTCGACTAACGGCGGCCACCACCCCGACCCGGACCTCTAACCCTAACCCTAACCCTAACGAGAGGCATGTCTGGTTGGTGTGCCACCTCGTCATTGTGCTTGGAAATGCTCTATTTTCAATGCGGGCACACCTAAGGAAGTGTGCCCGCGCGGGCAGTTTTACGCGAGCTCCACGGCGGGCACTTCGCTCTTTCCCGTCGATGTCGACTTGCAACTTATTGTACTTTTCGTGCTGGCAACTTCTCGATTATTGTGGATTACAGAAATACAATAATTATGTTTGTCTGACCACAACTTCTCCTGGCTGCCTGATGCTGCCCCCGTGCGCAGGCCTCCCATCCTCGTGAGGAAGCCTAACCCCGTGTACGAGTCTGTTAATTGCACTATAGTGTGATGCATCGAAGGAAAATCAGCCAAGCAAGGAATGCGCGGTGAACGCGTCTTTCTTCGAAATGCACTCCAGAAGCGAGAGCCAAGCCAACCTGCAAAGGCGAGTCTGGGATGAGCACAAGACCAGCGTGACACCGCCGACGTCATCCATCCAGAACTAGAGGCAAGAGGAGATTGGGAAGGAGCGCTAGCCAAGAGACTGCCATCTAATAGTCAGACCCCCTTGTGTGAGGTTGAATGGACGAGCGAGATATCCGAGTGGATTATCGATGTACCGGCCGCAACCGAAACAGATGGCCTGCGATATCATGAGAAGGAGAAGCACAACGGGAGAGCGCCTGCCAGTGTCATCCACTGCGAGGTGTCGGAGGGGTAAGAAAGCTGGCGTGGGGGTGAGATGAGAAATCGTCTAATGACGGGGGACCAAGGGAAGAGCGAGAGAGAATGGGAGAGGCAGGAGATTGGTACGTACGGGGGTGGTGTTCAGCACCTTCGTGAGCTGGGGGGAGGAGCCGGGCAGCCGTCGCCCGACCAAGCCGGAGAGAAAGCGGCTTCGCGATAAATATAAGATCACCATCGACCTGGAACGGAGGTCTGGAGTCCCAGGATCGACCTGGAACGGAGGTCTGGAGTCCCAGGTCTACGTATGATTTGATGTATCCTTTGTAGCGTTTCTCTCGTTTAATGTTTTTGGCAATTTTTTTCTACAGCTCGTAACACGATTATTTGGAGCTGGACCAATGCTGACCCCCCCCCCCCCCCCCCCCCCCCTCTCATCCTTATTTTCGTTGTGCGTGAGAGCTTGCGAGCAGTGCAATATTGGCGACTTGAGTGTGTGTGATGAGACTACAGTAGGGAAGGACGATATGCAGCAGGTACCGAACACTGACCTTCCGTGTAGTACTGTGGCTGCGCGCAAGCAAGCACATGGAGGGGCTATCCCGGGCGAGATGTTTGTCTTCGGCATTTTTGCTTCGTTGTTTTTTTCCATTCCCACCCGAGGGTCGAATCTGCTGTTCCAGGCACGACCCTCAGAAAACGTAGAACTACCGATACTGGTTGTATGCGCGTACATTTATGCTGGGCACAAACTGAAAATAGATGGGTGATTCGTCCTTGGCGCAATATCACTGCTTTATTTACTGACAGAAACATATGTAGGTGTATATGGAATATTTCACAGATGCTCCGAGTATACTCGATACTCGGAGTATACTCGCAGTATCGAGTATTTTTCGTACTCCGAGTTCTGAGAGTATTAGAGTACCGGTGGCCTAAATACTCGGAGTACTTGGAGTATGAGCAGTACTGAAGACCCAAATACCCCGAGTACTGGGAGTATGAGCAGTAATTGTCCTCGAGTACAAGCAGTACTCGGAGCACAAACATCTAAATTACTCGGAGTACTCCGAGTATCGAGAGTATTGAACACCGAGATACTGCGAGTACACAAAGTAGCTGAAGTATGTTTTCTAGAAAATACTCCAAGTATTCTTCCAGGTAAGGGCCCGTTTTAACGAAGAAAAAAAATCAATTTTGATTTTTTTTAATTCAAATCCGCTTTTCATTGGTCAACACACGCACCAGCACCAAAGATTAGGATCTTGGGGCATAAAAATTGGTGCTGATGCGTGTGTTGACCAATGAAAAGCGAATTTTTATTTTTATTTTTCCAAATTGAATTTATTTTATACTCGTTAATACGGGCCCTAATGCGAGCATCTGTGGATTTTGAAATGCTATAAACGCTAGTCACATGCTCCCAGAACCTGGGAGGAATGACGGTCTTTAAAATGATGCAAATATGCTCTTAACATACTGCACACTCCGAGTATACTCCGAGTATCGAGTACATTAAGTACTCCGAGTTTAGAGTATTAGAGTACTGGCGGCCTGAATACTCGGAGTACTTGGAGTATAAGCAGTACTGAAGCCCCAAATACTGCGAGTACAATGAGTACCCGCAGTATCGGACCCCGAAATACACCGAGATTTCGGGTACAAGCAGTATCGAGAGTGTACATACCCGAAATGCTCCGAGTACGAGCAGTATCCCGGAGTATCGAACCCCGAAATACTCCGAGTACACGAAGCACCTGAAGTATGTTATCTCCAATACTCCTTACTTTACTCCAAGGTACTCGGAGCATCTGTGGAATCTTTTAAAATATGAAATACGAGAAGGGAAGGTCGAAGGGTTTGGTTTTTTATTTGAGCTTTTGAGTGCGTCGTCATCTCAACAACACGACTGAAGACACATACATATATGGTTTTCGTTAACTCATTTTTAATAGGAGGAACAATGTTTTTCGCAAAGGGATCTTCAATCTTGAGTGATGCGTTCGGTTTTGTTAATTTCTAGCATGATACTATAAGAAAGAAAAGGGGCACAGAGAGGGTATGGTTGACTTAACATGCGGTCGCGTTAAGTTTCCCAGTCATAGAGCATTACTGGAGTTCGATATTTTCAGACACTAATGTTGGGTTCTTGGTCTTCGACACTCGGATCTGATGCTTTTCAAGATTCTTGTGTTGCTCTGGGAGGGGTTGTTTTTGTTTCCAGACACGAATTTTGGGTTATTAGTCTTCCTCGACACTCGGATCCGATATGAATGTCGTTTTTGGGGAATGTTTGTAATTTTTCAGGCCCTAATTGTAGGTTTGTGTGGACGTAGAGTCTACACACGATGGTATCAACACTATTTTATGGATAGTGGTATGACATTGACCGCCAAGTCGGGAGGCTGAAAGATCTTATGGGTCTAAAGGTCGCTTGCGTCAAGGTCATATAGCTGGAACTGCATACAATCTACACATTGGTTGGTGGTTCTTCTCGCTATGCATGTGACGTGTGGTTTATTGGAGAATGATAGCCAGAATATCGTTGGAAAGTGGTCGATTATTTTCTTATATATAGTAAACGGGAGGCATCCGTAGGAAGGCTCCCAGTGGATCAAGGGGTCAAGTGTATTGTGGTATGGTATGCCTTTGGAGACCGTTGGGGAATGCTCACGGCGGGCACTTTAATCTTTCACTTCGATTTCGACTTGCTTTTGTTTTACTTCTTGTTCTGGCAACTTCTCTTTGGTGGATTAATCAAATACTTGAGGTCTGATCACATCTCCTCCTGGCTGCCTGATGCTGCCTCCGTGCGCAGGCCTCTCATCCTCGTGAGGAAATCTAACCCCGTGTTCGAGTCTACCCATTGCACTACAGTAGTGCGATGTATCCAAGGAAAATGAGCCAAGCAAGGAATACGCGGTGAAAGCGTCTTTCTCCGAAACGCACTCCAGAAGCGAGAACCAAGTCAAACTGCAAAGGCGAGTCTGGAGTCAGCACAAAACCAGAGTGACACCGCCGACGTCAGCCATCCACAACTAGAAGCAAGAACAGATTGAAAAGGAGCGCTAGCCAAGAGAGCGGCGCACTACCATCTAGTCAGATCGTCTTGTGTGAGGTTGGATGAACGAGCGAGATATCCGGGTGGATTGCCGATACACCGGCCGAAACCGAAACAGATGGCCTGTGATCTCGTGAGAAGGAGGAGCACAGCGGGAGAGCGCCTACCAGCATCATCCACTGCGAGGTGTTAGAGGGGTAAGGACGCTGGCGTGGGGGTGGGATGAGAAATCGTCTAATGACGGGGGGCCAAGGGAAGAGGGAGACATAATGAACAGCCGATTTTCCCAATTGAGAATTGCCTTTCCGATGAGAAACAAAATCGATTTTAGTACGCACTTTGTTATTGTTTGAGAGTTGTATTTCGCCCACGATCAATTTTTGTCCTAGAACAAATATTCCTCGATGGTAGGTATCGATCCACGAAAAATTAATTGAAATCAACCTTGACAGGCTCGAAAAATCAAAGATTTAAGGGAATTTGCATTTAAGAGCGAGGTACCTCGCCCATAAATCCATATTTTTGCTGGGATCTTCGATATCTTGAGACTGTCAATGCCAATTTCTTTTTATTTTCTTTGTTATCGACGGGTGTCACAACTGACAATAGTTTACAGCGAAAAACATGTAGAAGAGTGTCGTAGCAGTCTGGAGTTTGGCGGAATGGAGAGAAAAATTGGATCAGTGGGGGGGGGGTGGTTCCAGTAGAGGGTATCTGGGACGGAAAGGCCAAGGGAGGGCATACGCAGCTTGTCGATACAACAAGGGCAACAGCAGCAACAACAGCAGCAGTAGCAGCAGCACAGCAGCAGCAGCAACAGTACAGCAGCAGCAACAGTACAGCAGCAGCAACAGTACAGCAGCAGCAACAGTACAGCAGCAACAACAGTACAGCAGCAGCAGCAGCAGCAGCAGCAGCAGCAGCAGCAGCCAGCCAGCCGTAGACAGAGTCGACGGCAGGATCATAGGAAGTAGGGAGACAGCACGTGGTGTTTCGTTGATCGCAAAAGCCCAAGGAGTACAGCAGCGAATACGAGGACGGGTCATCCTCGCAGGAGAGGGGGATGCGGAGCGAGATGAAGATCAAGAAGCTGAGAGAGGAGTTGGAGCAAGCAGAGCAAGCGAGGGAAGATGAGCGAGCCAAGGAGGATACAGCCAGGGAGGCGAAGAGCAAGGCAGCAGGCGGGGCAGCAGGTGAACCCGAAGAGAGGAGTGGCCGACGAGACATTTCAGCAGAGGACGGCGGTGGGGGACTCCGGGAGGTCCGCGAGGAGAGCCCGAAGGAGGAAACGGGTGAGAACGCCGAAATTCCGTCAGCAGACAGAGAGAAGATGACTGCAGAGAAACGATTGTTCGAGCAGGAGGTGGAGAAAGTGATAGATAGGAGAATGCATGCCCTAGGTGTAGGCGGACGAACCCATGATACATGCCGTGAACTCGCAAGCGCACCCAAAGAGCGCACGTGGCACAGGGAGTAGGATCCACACAACCAGCGGGAAACGTCCAGCCAGCGGGGGCCCCAGAGCGACATGGGAGAACCCTTGAAACAATGGGGGGGTTCGTATGAGATGGAAGCGTGGGGGAATAGGGGACAATTCGGCCAAAGAACGTGAAAGGAACAGGGAGGGGTTCAGGGAAATCGGATTGAGGAAGGAGGAAGGTGGGAGGTAGGGGATAGAGGCCCCCAATTAGATTCAGCAGAGGATGTCGGATACTGGAAGCATAGAAGAGGTGAAGACCGAGGGGAGCCCGGTTTCTGGACGCAACGAAGAAGGGGGGATCAAGAAGAGCCCAGCTGGGGGGGAAGAAAATGGGAGCTGGACAAAAGGGGGGATCCATGGAGAGTCGGATGGGGAGACAATGGCGTGGGATCGGAGAGGAGAAGGGAGAAGGGTTTCGGTGAGCCGAGGTGGGGAGGGGAAGAGGGAAAAGGGGTCTGGGGGGGGAGGGCGAGCGATTTCAGGCGAGGGGGTGAGTTCAGAGAGGGGGAAGGAGACCCGGGATCCAGTAGTTTCTTCAGGGAGCCCGAACCAGCATAATGGACGCACGCGACAGACATGGGGATGATCATGTGGGGGGTGATAAGAGCGGATGGTGAATTACCGCCGTGGGGTTCTTTGAAGGCACGGGCGATGGCATCGCTGTGTCCGGGAATTTTTTTCATGACCAGGAAAGGCGAGAGGGGCCTGATGCGTTTCGCCGACCTGGACCTTTCGTTGTATGCGAGGACGGAGCTATCGGGGAGGCGCATGGGCGAGGGTGGGACGTCGCTTCCGGACAGGGTAGAGGCGACGATGGGGGTGATTATGTTCATGGCGACGCTCGCGGCGGATGACAATACTCGGATGGGGAGGGAGGCGATAAGCCGGGTGGAGGCGCAGTGGGGGAATCAGTTCCAGCAAGTGAAGGAGGGGATACACCATTTTTTCGTGACCAACAGGAAGGTGGCGGAGGCGGAGGCCTTCGAGGAAGAGTTCACGAAACACTTCAATGCGGACCTGATGAAGCTGGGAGAGACGGTACGGATGACGACCATGAAGATGAAGCGGAGGGGAACTACGTGGCCGACGGCGAGGGAGGCAGGACGGCTGCCGGTTCCGACCTTCCAGGAAACGGCAGCGTGGTTGCAGTTGGCGCCACTGCACATCAGAGCGGAGTACAATTGGAAAAAGGGGGGCGGGGAAAAGGGGGGGGGCGGGGGACGCTGAGGGCAATCGCCGAGGAGGAGAGGGGTGGAGGGAGAGGGAGAGGGAGAGGGAGAGGGCAGGAGAACGGGGGGGGGGAGAGCGCCAAGGTACATGGGCCAGCAGGGAGTGTCATTTTTTCAAGGAAGACGGGCGCTGCCCGTTCATGGAGAAGTGGGGGGACTGCAAGTTTGACCATGTGGGGGGGAAGCGAGCAAGGGACGAAAGAATGGGGGGGGGGCATAGGGAGGAGCGGTCGACCAGGAATAGGGACGAAGGAGGGGGAGAGAAAAGGAGGAAGCGTGAATGAGGACACGGGCTCTGCGGTTCCGCAGGGCCAGCCAGGGTGACGCGGAGGTAGGGGGGAGGCGCAGGCGCAAGGTGGAGGACACTGCGCGGACTGGGGCGGCTGGGAGACCATCGCAGCGGAGGGCCCGGTGCCAGGGTCCATCAAAACTGTCAACTCAGGTGTGGTGGAGCGGAAGAGTAAGAGGGGGGGGGGGGGGGACGGGGGGTGTGCGTGGGTGTGTCGGAAAGGGGTAGCGCAGAAGGAAGGGGGGGTTGTGTTTGACATCGGGGAAGCACATGGGAGGACGGGCGGTGGGTGTGGTAGCGAAGGCGGCAACGGGGCCGTACAAGGGACGGGTCGTGATCAGCGTGGCGGCGCCACGCAAGGAACGGGGGGTTGAGTGTGCGGCGGAGTCGCGCACGGAACGAGACGGGAGGTACGCGACGGGGTCGTACGGGAAAGGGGCAGGGAAGGGCACGGTGAGACCGAGCACGAAACGAAGGGGGAAGTGCACGGCCGGGCCTGGTACGGTATGGGAGTGGAAATACGCGGCGGGGCCGCACACGGGACAAGAGGAAGGGTGCGCGGCGGGGCCGCGCACATAATGAGGGGAGAAACGGGCGGTGGGGCCGCACATGGACCAAGAAGGGAAGAACACGGCGGGGCCGTGCAGGGAACGAGATTGGGGAAGAGCGGCGGGGCCGCACACGGATCAAGAAGGGAACAACACGGCGGGGCCGGGCATAAAACGGGAATGGTGATGAGCAGCGGGGCCGCACACGGACCAAGGGGGGAAGAATACGGCGGGGCCGTGCATAGAACGAGAATGGGGATGAGCGGCCGGGCCATAGACGGACCAAGAGGGAAAGAACACGGCGGGGCCGTGCAGGGAACGAGAGGGGGGACGAGCGGCGGGGCCGCCCACGGTTCAAGAGGGGAACAACACGGCGGGGCCGTGCACGGAACGAGAGGGGGGAGAACGGCGGGGCCGTTCACGGATCAAGAGGGGAAGAATACGGCGGGGCCGTGCACATAACGGGAATGGTGATGAGCGGCGGGGCCGCAGACGGACCAAGAGGAGAAGAACACGGCGGGGCCGTGCGCAGAACGAGAGGGGGGACGGGCGGCGGGCCGCCCACGGTTCAAGAGGGGACAACACGGCGGGGCCGTGCACGGAACGAGAGGGGGGAAGAAAGGCGGGGCCGTTCACGGATCAAGAGGGGAAG
This sequence comes from Saccharina japonica, assembly GCA_008828725.1. Taxonomy (NCBI): domain Eukaryota; class Phaeophyceae; order Laminariales; family Laminariaceae; genus Saccharina; species Saccharina japonica. The sequence goes on from MEHQ01001097.1 coordinate 323,392, forward strand.
AACACGGCGGGGCCGTGCACATAACGGGAATAGTGATGAGCGGCGGGGCCGTACAAGGACCAAGAGGGGAAGAACACGGTGGGGCCGTGCACAGAACGAGAATGGGGGCGAGCGACGGGGCCGCACACGGATCAAGATGGGAACAACACGGCGGGGCCGTGCACAGAACGAGAGGGGGGATGAGCGGCGGGGCCGCACACGGACCAAGAGCTGAAAAACACGGCGGGGCCGCGCTTAGAACAAGACCGGAGATGAGCATCGGGGCCGCACAAGGACCAAGAGGGGAAGAACACGGCGGGGCCGTGCATGGAACGAGAATGGAGGCGAGAGGCGGGGCCGCACACGGACCAAGAGGGGGAAAACACGGCGGGGCCGTGCACAGAACGAGAATGGAGACGGGCGGTGGGGCGGCACACGAACCAAGAGGGGAGGACCACGGCGGGGCCGTGCATGAAACGAGGGAGGGGGTGCGAGGCAACCGCTCAGCGCGAGGGGAGGGGCAACAGGCGAGGGTGGTAGTGGAGCGAGAGATCCAGCGGTGGAAGGGGGTGTTGGGGCGTTTGGGGAAGATAGGGGACGATGCGGAGGAACGGGACCGGCTGTTACAGGTGGTGGCAGAGGTTGGGGGCGTTATTTTGGAACGGGAGGGGGGAGACTTAGCGAAGGTGGTGTGGAGGATTGGGGGGGGGTTACTGGCACCCCATATTGATGCGGAGCGGGTGACGATTTTTTTCAAGGAACAGCCCAATGTCGACCAGTTTTCACTATTGGAGCGGGTCGCGAGGGTGGGAGTGCCGGTGGACGTAGGCCCTGGGGGCAACCTCGAGCGCGAGCTGGCGTACGGGAACCATAGTAGCGCCGACAGACACGCGATCGAGGTGTGGGAGAAAGCGGCGGGTGACGTCAAGACGGGGAGAGCAATTGTGGTCCCTGTGAGGTTGGCGAGGTTGATCCGAGGCCTGAGGGTGAATCCAGTGGGGGTGGTGGAAGAGAAAGGGAAGAGGAGGATAATCCACGATGCGACATTCAGTAACGAACCGGAAGGAAGGGGGCAGGGGGGGCGGCCAGTGAACGAGACTACGTACTGGGAACAGATTCCGGAGTGCCACCTGGTGGACGTAATGCTTCAGATAGTGCGGAGGATTATGGGGCTACGGGGAAAAAGTTGGGAGAGGAAGGAGGATCCTGATTCAGAAGATGGACGTGAAGAGTGCATTTTGGCAGGTGGGGGTGGATCCGGCGGGGGCGGCGAACTTCGGGTATGTCCTGGGGGAGTTCCTGTTCGTCGACCTGCGGCTGCAGTTCGGGTGGAGGGGGAGTCCTGGGTGGTGGGGGGTGATAGCGAGTGCCATTCAACAGGCGCAGCGACAAACGACCCGAGCATCGGCGACGATCTTGGCCGCCGGAGTGGCGGCCACAGCACATGTCCGGATCGCAGCGGGTACGGGGGTAGTGGCGGAACCGCTTCCAAAAGGTTGCATAGTAGAGGCGGTAGAGGATGAAGGGGCAGGGGACACCGTGTGGGTGGTTTTCTTCATGGACGACGCGGTCTTGGTAGAGGTACAGTGGGAACCAGACGGAGGGAGATGCCTTGCGCTGGCGCAATCGCTGGCATCGCTTCATTTTCAGGCCATGGGGGAGACGGCGGAAGGGGAGGAGCCCCTGCTGTCGCACAGGAAGGTCACGGATTGGGAACCGCAGCAAGGAGTGCTGGTATTCGACCTGGATACGGAGAAAATGACGATTTCACTGCCAGCCAGGAAGGTCAGGGAGCTGCAGGAGCTGCTGGGAGAGTGGCCCAAGGGGAGGCGCACGGCGACAGTACGAGAGGTTCTCGTGTTGGCAGGGAAGCTGCACCATGTGGCGTACGTGATCAGACCGGGGAGGTATTTCGTGCGGCGGCTTCTGCAGCTGAGCAAGCTGCATCTGAATGGGCAGGAAAAAAGGGGGGGAGGGGGGGCGTGGAGGCGGGGAAGGAAGAAGGCGGAGGCCAGGAGGGTGCTGAAGCTGACGGAGGAGTTCATGGAGGACGTGGGGTGGTGGAGATGGTGCCTAAAGGAGGGCATGGCCGGGGAAGGGGAAAGGCTGGCGGCGCCGTTCTTCAGGTTCGTGAAGCAGGCCCACAAGAGGACCTGGTTTTCGGACGCTTCGTTCGAGGCTGTTGGGGGGCTGTACCTGGAGACGGGCGTGTAGTGGAGATACAACTTGTCAGAGGAGGAGAGGAAAAGGACGATCAGGAGCAGGAAGGGCGGGGGCAGAAACCGTTTGTCCATCAACGTTCTGGAGCTGATGGGGATGGTGGTGACAGCCTACGTGATGATAGTGATCAGGAAAGATAGGCCAGAAAAGGAGGGGGAGCCGGTGCTGATGAGGGGGGATAGTTCGTCGGCGGTGCAGTGGGTAATGAACTGTGGGGGGGGGAGAGGAGAAGAGAGGTCGGGGGGGATGATGAGGATTATGGGAGTGTTGGAGCAGATCGGGGGGTGGAGTTTCCAGGCGAAGCATGTGCGGGGGGTGGAGAACGTACTGGCCGACGGGATAACGAGGTGGGAGGAGGATGAAATCCTGACCAGGCTGACCGCAGAACGTCCCACCATCGTTTGGCAAGCCCAGGAGCTCGGGAAGGAAGGGACGGAGATGTGTTCGGATATTTTGCGCGCAGCTACGCACTCGGACGAGTTGCGAGGTCGACTCGGAAGACTTATACGCAAGGTTGGAGGTTGTGGGTGAGCTGGAGGGTCCTGAGAGGAAAGGGGGATTGGTTGGGGGGGGGGAGATGAGCGAGTGGGAGCTGGTGGACGAGTTGACGGATTGTATGGCCTACTGCTGTGCGGAGAGGAAGAACAAGGAGGCGACCGTGGCAGGGAAGCTGATCGCGATGAACTTCTACCACGAACAGTGGGTGGGGTTGTCATTGCCGCTGCAACATTTCAGGATCAAAGCGGTGAGGAAGGGGATCAAGAGGGCGCACGTGGAGGCAGGGAACCAGACGTGGGTGAGGAGACCGCTAACATGGGAGATGATCAAGGTGATGGAGGAGCGCGTAGACGGATGGGGCGTGGGGGGGAGGATAGCATGGATCAGGTTGGCCCTATCGTATCAGCTGTTGCTGAGGGCATCGGAATTGTTCGCAGGGGAGGGGGGGGGGGTCACCAGGTTACTGCTTGAGACGGGGGTGCATAGCGTTCTTCGAGAAAGGCGTACAACTGGGGCCGGAGAGACGGGGGGCTGCAGACACAGTGGAAGTACACTTCAAAGGGGGCAAAGGGGACCAGGGAAGGAAAGGAGCCTCATGGTGAGGACGAAGGAGGCGAAGGGGTGGGGGCTGGGGGAGAATGTGGTGGACCTGTTGGTGGAGCTGTTCGAGTACTACCAGACCAGGATCCCGGGGGGGGAGAGCGCCCCCCTGATGGCCTACAGAGTTGGGGGGAGTGGAAGGTGTGGACTAGAGGGCAGGCAACATTCTGCTTAAGGACCGGGCTGGAGAGGGTGGGGGAGAAATGGAGATCGCAAGGGAAGGGGGCGGTGGCGAAACTGAAGCCGGAGGAATTCGCTCTGCATTCGGGGAGGATAGGAAGAGCAACGAGGCTGGCGGAGATGGGGGCTCCGCCATGGGTGATTCAGAGGGAGGGGAGATGGGCTTCGCAGGTGTTTATGGGGTATGTGAGGTCGAACATGGAGAATCCTCTGTGGGTCTCTAGGGTGCTGGTGGGCAGGACGGGTGGGTCGAGTCGGCAGCCGGGGCAAGGGACGAGGTGGGGTGTGTAAAGGGGGGGGGGGTTAGGCGGAGAACGCGGCTTCTGAATGGGATTTTGGCTGTTGAGGTTGTCTGCCAGAGTGGGGGGCAGGTCAGCCGCGTACAATACCTGGAATAGGAGACGGGGGAGGGGGGGCAGGGGGAAATGGACGAGGGAGAGACCCGTCTGAGTTCGCCCACCTCCCCCATGGGCGTCACGGGATACTACTAATGAACAAGCATTTTTCGTGAAGAGGAGACCAAAGTAGAAGAATGTCGTAGCAGTCTGGAGTTTGGCGGAATGGAGAGAAAAATTGGAACAGTGGGGGGGGGGTGGTTCCAGTAGAGGGTATCTGGGACGGAAAGGCCAAGGGAGGGCATACGCAGCTTGTCGATACAACAAGGGCAACAGCAGCAACAACAGCAGCAGTAGCAGCAGCACAGCAGCAGCAGCAACAACAGTACAGCAGCAGCAGCAGCAGCAGCAGCCAGCCGTAGACAGAGTCGACGGCAGGATCATAGGAAGTAGGGAGACAGCACGTGGTGTTTCGTTGATCGCAATCTCCCCCCCCCCCCCCCCCCCGATTGCGTCCCGAGCAAGGAGCTTAAAGGGGGGGGGGGGAGGGGGCGAGAGATGGAAGGGGGGGGGGGGTCACTACTACTAATGAACAAGCATTTTTCGTGAAGAGGAGATCAAAGTCTGTGAGGGAAGTACATCTCTTACAATTCACAAAAAATATTTTCGATTTTCATTCTCATCGGAAAGGCAATTCTCAATTAGGAAAATCGGCTGTTAATGAGAGAGGCAGGAAATTGGTACGTACGGGGGTGGTCTTCAGCACCTTCGTGGGCTGGGGGGGGGCGGGCAGTCGTCGCCCGACCAAGGCGGGGCGAGAGCGGCTTCGCGAGAAAGAGAAGACAACCATCGACCTGGAACGGAGGTCTGGGAGTCTCAGGCCTACAGTAAGTATAATTTGATGTGTTATTTCTAGTTTTTCTCTCGTGCAATGTAAAAACAAACGATGTTTTTGGCAATTTTTCTTCAGCTCATAACACGATTATTGGAGCTGGACCAATCAATGCTGAGCCCCCCCCCCCCATCCTCCATTTCGTTGTGCGTGCGAGCATGCGAGCAGTGCAATATTAGCGACTTGGTTGTGTACGATGAGGCTAAAGTAGGGGAGGACGACATGTAGCAGATATCGAATACTAACCGTGTAGTCTTGTGGCTGCGCGCAAGAAGGAAACATGGAGGGGCTGGCCCACAGGCATCCCGGGCAAGCTGTTCGTGTTCGCGCATTTGTTTTGTTGTTGTTTTTTCCATTCCCACCCGAGGATTGGACCTGTTGTTCGAGGCACGACCCTCAGATAAACGTAGAAATACCGATGCTGACTCAATGCGCGTGCATTCATGTTGGGCACAAATTGAAAACGGATGGGGGATTTGTCCTTGGTGTAATATCACTGCTTCACAGACATAAAAACGTATACCGGTAGGTGTAAATGGAATATTTTAAAATATGAAATACAAAAAAGGAATATCGAAGGTTTTTCTTTTCTATTTGAGCTTTTGAGTACGTCATCAACAACACAACAGAAGACCCATGGTTTTCGTTAGCTCATTTTTTATTAAAATAGGGACATTCTTTTTCAAGGTATCTTGATTGATGGGTTCGGTTTTGCTCATTTACCATGCAGTGTTCGCGTAGATCTGCCCGCGCAGGTGAACTTCCTTAGATGTGCCCGCACTGAAAATAGACAAATTTCCACGCACAACGACTAGGTGGCCACTAACCTGTTCGTTTGGATCGTGTCAGCAACGACGGTTACAAAAGTTGTAGAGGGTTGCGTGTATATTCGCAGGCGTTATTGTGGAATTCTTGCCTCGTGCGGGAGGAGACTTCGAGCTCTCCGCTCTCTCTCCGCTCTCTCTCTCTCACTCTGTCCTCTAATGCAACGACCTTAAAACATCTCATCAGACTGCTGGGCAGTCAGGGCATCCAGATTTGCAATCTAGGAACACACTATTGGGTTGTCAAAAGCTTGACGTTGTCAGGTCTGGAACGAGAAGTCAAAGATGGCTTCCGGGTCGGCTCAAGACGAGCAAGCCCTTCCCAAAGATGAGGTACAACAGCTGAGAAGTGAGTTTCAGCTGGTGGTCGAGCAGGGGCAGGCGTCGATGATGCTTGCCATGAGAGACATGATGGCCGAGTTCATGAGGAACAAAGGCCGATCTGAGTCCAGCAGTGCTGGGAGCAGCGCTGCTGGAAGGGAAGGCTCACGAGGGGCTGAACCCTCTGCTGCTGTACGAGAAAATTCTGCTGCTGCTGGAGGCGTGGCAGAAGATACAGCAGCTGGAAGAGAGACAACTTTGCGTGGGAATGCCTCACGCAATCACGGAGCGACGGGACGCAGAGAGGCTGCTGTCCCTGTCAAGGCGGGCCCAGCCAGGGGCCAGCCTGACCAGCCAAGGAGGGCTGGCGAATGGGATGAATTCCCAGGCGGTGAGTTGGGTGGTGGTTTTGATCTGCCCATCTCGCGCCATGTTTCCTACAAGCACAGCGCTGCTGTAGGGAATAGTCCATGAAGGGCAAAACCCACTCCTGTAAGAGAGACTACTGCTGCTGTTGGAGCATGCATTGGCCAATCGGAGTCCGGCAGCGCCGAGAGTCGCGCTGCTGTAGGGAATAGCCCAAGAAGGGCAGGACCCACTCCTGTACGAGAGACTCTTGCTGCTGTTGGAGCAGCCATTGGTCAATCGGAGTCCGGCAGCGCCGAGAAAAGCGCTGCTGTAGGGAAGAGCCTACAAGGGGCAGGACCCATCACTGCTGTACGAGGTACTACGGCAGGAGGAGAGACGATTTTTCGTGATGATGACTCGCGGGATTTCGGATCGACGGGACGCGAGAAAACTGCTTCTTGTCGAGGTTGGCCAGCCAGTGGTCAGCCATACCGACCAAGGAGGTCTGGAAATAGGGGTGCAAACCCCAGCGGTGAGTCCCGTGGAGACTCAGCCGCGACTGCCGGTGGCAATGGCAGCAGCGCCAAGGCCACCGAAGGTAGTACTTTCGTAGGGAAGTGCTTCAAGTGTGGCAAGAAGAGCCATATTATCACAAACTGTAGAGAGAAGCGGTGCAGTGGATGCAACGGACTGGGGCACTCTGCTGATGTTTGCCCCACGCCGAAAGAAGAGGCTGTGCTGTCGATGGCAAGCGAGATTGGAGCAAGGGACGTTGATATGTGTACGGTCCAGGCTTCAGCTTTCAAGGCCGAAGAGACAGGCAAGTGCAGTGATGGTTTGGGCAGAATGGGAGAAGGAGAGTCAGCTTGGCAGGTAGGAGACGAGGCCTAGATCTGCAATAGTGGAGCGTCTACTCACATGACGCCCTCAGCAGATTGCATGCTCAACTACAGAGAATGCAACCTAAAACTGTGCATCGCCGATGGTTCAACTCGCGCCATCGAACGATACGGTGATGTTCGCTTTGTACTTCGGTCCGGAAACGGTCTCGTGCAAGTACTGATGACTAACGCTGCGCACGTGCCAGACCTCCGCTATCACTTATCTTCCCTGCCCACTCTCGTCAAAAACGACCACACTTTCGAAGGAGGCCCCTCGGGGATTGTAGTCCGGCTCAAGTCAGGGCGTTCGATCGTGTTTCCGTTGAGTGGGACCCTGTACAGCCGTTACGGCTACCGGGTCGACAGCAGTAGTGGGGAAAATTCCTGTGCTGTACTCGCCCCAGGGCAACAGCCCAGTAAGCCCGTGATCGACGTCAACGACTACCACTGCGCGGCTGGACACTCCCACGAGGTTCTACTTCGCAAGACCGCGGAGCAGCAAGGGATCGTCCTCAAGGGAAACCTGCTGGAATGCAGGGTGCTCCATGGCGAAGGGACTTCGCAAGAGCATCAAGCAATCCACGCACGCACGAGCGGGTGAGAAGCTTGGGAGGGTGTTTGTGGATTTGAGTGGTCCCAAGGTGGTAGAGTCTCTCGGTAGGAAGCGGTACACTCTCATTGTGCGCGATGACTTTTCACGGTATACGTGGGTGTATTTTATACGCCACAAGTCGGAGGCCGCGGAATTGTTCGAGCAGTTCCTCGCGGATTCTCGCGCAGACGATGTCCCTTCGAAAGTGGTCATCGTCCGATCGGACGGGGGTGGTGAATTCCGCGGGGGAAAGTTTGGAGACCTGTGTAGAACACGAGGGATCAAGCAGGAATTCACGACGGCGGACAGTCCCCAGTTCAATGGGGTAGCAGAGCGCGCGCTAGGCTTGATTGAGACGGCCGCAATAGCGGGCCGAATCCAGGCTCGGGAGCTATACCCTGGCGCGCAACTACCCGCGACTGAGTCGTTGTGGGCTGAAGCGTCGCACTGGGCGTGCGATGCTGAACCGTACAGCAACCACCGCTAACCCCGAGAGCAAGTCGCCATACGAGATGTGGTGTGGTAGACCCCCCGCGGTAGTACTTCTACCTTTCCTCAAGCCTGGCTACTGCAAGGTGAAGAGGGAGAACAAGTCCCAGGCGAAAGCACAGGAGTGTTTTTACCTTGGCCCTGCAGCCAACTACCCCCGAGACTCAGTACGAGTGCTGACTAGACACCGTTCCGTACTGATCACGCGCAACATAACCTGGCAGCGCGCGTCACCTGCACCACCTTTACCTGCCCAGTCGAGTGACTCCCCGTCTATGGAAGAGGGGGGGTCCGAGGCAGACGACGCAAGCACGTCGGATCGAGGTGGTGGGGGGGGTGGTGCATGAGCCGGACGAAGGTTTGGCTCGCCTGAATGACCTCGATTTGACGTGGGGGTTCGATCTGGACGCGTTTTTGGAGGAGCGCGCCCAGCAGGCACCTGCCGCCGGCGATGCCGGCGACGGGAATTCAGAGACGATGGGTTTGTCTGAAGGGGGCGCGGTGGACGCTTCCTCGGCCCCGGTAGGGAGAGTCGAAACAGCCGAGACGACGGGCTCGTCTCAAGGGGGCACGGTGGGCGGCTCCTCGGCCCCGGTAGGGAGGGTCGAAACAGCCGAGACGACGGGCTCGTCTCAAGGGGGCGCGGTGGGCGCCTCCTCGGTCCCGGCAGGGAGGGCCGAAAGCGACCCGTTTGAGGCATCAGCCTCCGACACCGACCAAGGGAACGGTGAGGATCCACCCGCGGTCCTGTCGGGGAGACCAGCTCACGAGCTCAGCGGCTGGGGACGGCTCCCCGCGACAGTAAGGGGCCGGACCCGGGGTCAGAGCCAACGCTTGGAGGGCGAGCCTGCTGAATGCCGGCCAAGGATGAGGCCTGAGGTCGCGGACGCGCTGCTTGCGGCAGTGTACAAGTTGACGATGTCTAGGAGAACGCAAAAGAGTACATCCTGGACGACGGAGGACGCACTGGCTCTGATGGCTGGAGGACCTGCAGAAGATAATAAAGGGGAGTTAAGCGTGCGCATGCCGAGTGGATTCCTGGAAGACGTAGAACCGCCCCCTCAGTCCGTAGCAAATGTCGAGCGTTCACAGTACAAGCGGCGTGGCAAGAGGCCATGAAGATTGAATTGGACGGTCACAAAACGACCGGTACGTTTGAAGCAGCGATACCGCCGCAAGGGCGGAAACCTGTAGGATCGAAGTGGGTGTTTACCTATAAGACGGACAAGGATGTTCAGGCGAGCCAAACCTTCGTCCGGCTCATGCACCACTACGAACATAACCAGGCATGCCTCTCGGTAAGGTTGGGGCTAGAGGTCCGGGTCGGGGTGGTGGCCGCCGTTAGCCGAAGCCAAAAATAAGGTCACCGTCGGCAACGAATGCCTTACAGCTCCGTGACAAAACCCTGCATTAGAAACCGGATCATTTTATGCGGGCACGTCTGAGAAGTTCGCCTGAGCGGGCAGATTTACGCCTGCTGTACCATGCATGATATTCTAAGAAAGAAAAGGGGCACACAGGGGGTGGTTGAATTAACACGCGGTCGCTAGGCCCTGACCCATTTGGTGGGCATAGCGATTGACATAATTGGCTCTATGTACCATAAGCAAATCTATAAGCAGGAGTGGACGCGTGCCATTAGGATTGTAGCCACAGGGGGTAGCAAAACAAGAGAAAATATGCCACAGGCAGCCTATGCCACCCCTATTTTTGGCGTTGGGTTCGTTGAAATCCCGAGCGAGATGCCCAGTCGGCATCGGGAATTTCGCTGAATACTTAAACAGCATCAAATTTATTGGCTTGTATGCATACCATTCAGCATTTCAGCAGTTGGTTTATGTTCACACACTCCGTTTATGTGTTTAAATACACCCTAAAACACGACGAAGTCTTAAACGCATACCGCTGTAAGCGCAGCGCAAATCTTACTATACCGTATGCCCACACTGTGGGGAAATGGTCAAACCCTGGTGCCATAGTTGGCTTGTTTGGACTCGTGCCATTCCAAAAACGTGGGCACAAAAAAAAAGCACACCAAATGGGCGAGGGCCTACCTAGCGGTCGCGTTCATTTTCCCAGTCATTGAGCATTACTACTGTACTGTAGTTCGTTTCCACACACTATTATGTTGAGTTCTTGGTCTTCGACACTCGGATCTGATATTTGCGTTGCTCCCAGGGGGGGGGGTTGTTTGTGTTCAGACACTAATTTTGGGTTATTGGTCTTATTCAACACTCGGATTCGATCTTTGTGTTGTTCTGGGGAATGTGTGTACGTTTTCAGGCACTGGTTTTAGGTTTGTGTGGATATACACATGCTGGTATCAACACTATGTTATGGATAGTGGTATGGCATTGGCCGCCAAGAGGGGAGGCTGAAGGGTCTTATATATGGATCCAAAGGTCATTTGCGTCAAGGTCATATACTGTAGCTGGAACCGCATATATATAATCTACACATACCTCTGGTTGGTGGTTATTCTCGTTATGCATGATGTGTGCTTGATTGGAGAATGATAGCCAGAATATCGTTGGAAAGTGGTCGATTGTTTTCTTATACTCGTAGGACACGGGAGATATCCGTAGGAAGGTTCCAGTGGATCAAGGCGTCAAATGTGTTGTGGTATGGTACCAGTATGCCTTTGGGGACGGTTGGGAAATAAATGCCCACGTCGGGCATTTCGCTCGTTTACTTCGATTTCGACTTGCATGTAGTTCACTTCTTGTTCTGGCAACTTCTCTATGGTGGGTTACAGTAATACAATACTACTGTAATACTTTTCATGTCTGATCATCTTTTCCTGGCTGCCTGGTGCCGCCTCTGTGCGCAGGCCTCTCATCCTCGTGAGGAAGCCTGACCCCGTGTACGAGATTATACGTTATTAACGAGTTGGTTTCTTTTGAACGAACAGGGGCGATAGAAAACAAGTGGTTTAAACTGTACGGGTACTCGTATACTAGCGAGTATCGTCCGTTGCAAACAGTTTACCTTCCTTCAGGATCCGGTGCCGATTGCGCAGCTCGTACGATATGCTACCGTACATACCGTACTTTGACGTATTAAAAGCACGGCTACGATAAACTACGAGTATGTGCTATGGACACGAGGCACACCCGGCGAAGCTAGTGGCGTGGATTGAAGGTTTTCTTGATTCCGAGCTACAAGAAGAAGAGTGGATCTACTACTGCACGTCATGTACATACAAACAATACCGGTATCTGGTACTTATTTATACCCATCGCTGCGTACGAAGCCGTATTATGCCTATGCCATACAGTACCGGCCCGCTCATAAGAAAACAGAAATCGGGCTCAGGCTGACTTTCTTATTTGAGAAAGGGGTGTGTCCCACACTAACTTCAGTATAATAGCTGTCGACTTTCTTATTTCCCCCGTAATGTTTAGGCCGAGTTTCTTGTGGGGCACTTTCCTATGAGAGGGCCGGTAGTGTATACTCGTAGCGACGAGATGCTTTAATTTGCACTACTATATGAAATAAACGTTACACGGCTGCTGTTGTTGTTGCGTTTCATTGCTGGTCAGCCTGGTCAGTGGTGCTGTTTCAGGTCTACACTACAGCAGTACTACTGTTGTATACCTAACACCTAACCGCCGTTATCGAAGTTTTCAGCCAAGTGTGTATGCATGCTACGTGTGTACTGTAACATCGGGCAGAAATAGTGGAACCAAACGCGGAAATCCAAGAGTAGTTCCAGAACTTTGAAACGGCTATGGAAAGAACAGCTCGATTGAGCACCCACCCAGGAAAAGCACGTGGAAATACACTACAGGGCAGTAGTAGCAGCAACGGAGAACCTAGGGATAATAAAGGTTTGGAGTATGGCAGCCAACCGTCCGCTTCAAACCGAGAGCTTCGCACAGGCTGCGCACGTCGAAGCGGACACCCCAGTGGACTCCCACCCATGCTGGGAGGCAGGGTCCGTGGGGGCTGGCCCAAGTACTGGCCTCGAGCGTGTAGTCACACACAAGCGAGAGGTCTTCTCGGGTCGGAGCCGCTTTGAAGCAGCAGACTTGACCCGCCTCCTGATAAGAGCCCTTGGCAAAACCCAAGGGGCAGCCTGGCATCAGCACCTGGAGCTTGCCGAGGCAACGGAGCGCGAGGTGCCGGAGGACGCAGCCAGCGGCTTCGCTCGCGCCCAGCGGGTGAGATCGTTAGTGGAGTACGCCCTTAGGGAGCTCCGGCTGCACCTGCACACGCTGGACAATTATGTTTTCCTCCTCCCAGCGCTCCCGTAGCTACCCCGGGCGGCCCCAACAGTTGCCCCAGCGGCGGCGCTTACCCCAGCCGCCGGAACGCTATCACCGGCCACCGGGAACCTAGCCGCCACCACTCCGCCCACGATAGCGCAGGCACCCGGAGCTCAGACCACCGACACAGCAGGAGGGGCAGGCGCGGGAGCAGCCGCTGCGGGGAAAAAATCAGCAGCAGACGTGGTCGGAGAAAGTGGATCGGGGCCGACCGCCAAGCTACACACAGACAAATTAGGGGACCTCACCGTCAAGGCCCATAAAGATAAGCTGTGGGATGTACAGTACTAATGGGAAACAACCCCAACCGAGAGGTTAACACACGGATTGTTTCCCGGGCGGCACCAAACGTGTTGCTGTCGAGTAGTATCGCAAGCAAAGCTGAGTGCGGCAGCGAATACAACCGAGCCTCAGTGCGAGCACTTGTCAAATATATGCAGTGCACACTACAGACTCCTAGAGTGAGATGCCTCAAACGCAGAAACACGCATTATGTGGGATACAGTATGTAAATAAAATACTCGCAGTAGTAGCATTTACAAATAAATACGAGAGAACACCAACGACCACAATATACCGGTATCAATGTACATGTATGTGCTGACCGGTGAGTGCGCCTCTTTGGATCTGAGATGCGACCTAATCAATGAAATATCTCGGTGAAACGAACCGTCTCTTTATTAGGCGTCGTTGTTGGTTTGTTGTACCACTCTTTAATATTAAATGAAAACAGTGCTTATGTTTAGGTACAGAGTAGTGGTACTGTTTTGAGCTGTTCCTCTCTGAAGTCCCAAGAGGTGGGATCACACTTGGGTCCTCGCCGGTACCGTCCACGCGCCCCAAGATCTTGCGACGCGCGACCGTAAGATTGGCTTTTCGAACCCCCGGTAACATATCTATGGGACAATGCGCATACAGCGGGGCCACCAAGCCGGGCCAGAAGGCCGACAATCCGTGCGGATCGGTTGGATTTCGAGATATGTGCGTTATGGATAGTACGTGTACTACAGTATATCGAGGACAAGCAATCCGTGTGGACCGGTTGGAGTTCGGTATATGTGCGTTATTCATGATATATTTATATTTTCAAGAATAAAAGCATGAGGGCATGAGGGTTATAAGATATCAACCAAATAATATGTACTGAAATAACACAACAAGTACATCGAGCAATGACAAGCGCGCGGCGGTGTAGCAGGGCTGATCGACAGGATGTCGACATACGTAGTATAGTACAGAGGTGTCGGTGATCATATAGCCCACACATACATGCCGCCACGCCGAGTGGTAGCCTAGGCAGGCCACACCGTGGGATGACTGTATAGGTAATGACGCCTACTACGACGACAGTGGTAGCACGTGCTGGTCAAGCCATTTTTGACTCCCGGGCTCCTTAACGGAGGAACTCTAGCCAATACGTACCGTTGGAACACCATTTATTAACTTTACGTTATGTTCGTTGTATACCCGACGCGGAGTATAAATACTCGTCAGAAAGCATAACACTAATAACCACAATGATAAATAATAGTCAGTAAAGCGTAACCTCAACAATAACACTAGTGTCCGTAACACCATGACAGCGTACCCTGGCGTACTATATATATCACAGCACTTGTGGGCAAGAAACGCGATTCACGTCATTATGTCTGGTAGCTGCGTGGCTATTGACCGACAAGATCTAGGATACATGATAGCGTATACCTGCCCGATGTGCGACAGGATATCGATTTGCGGGAGTATATCGATAGACCGTGCGCGGCACGCCGAGCACCAGTTTACGTTCGTCACGCTGAGTGAAAACATCTGCATGTTGTGCGTCTCGCCGAGTGACTTCGACGCAAGGTCGCGATGTGATAGACCACGCAGGCCACGCCGAGGGGCTTAGACGCGATGTTAAGGATATCACGCGTCCTGTAGGAATCGGGACGGCGTCCGGTACAAGGAGTTTATTTTAACAACATGGCGATTCGATAGGATATTTCATACACGATAGCGTCTGCGTGATATATAGCGGTGTTGGTCGACAGAATTTCTGTACACGTCAGTATACAACATGGTGGGGACCACGACGATGACATAGCCGAGGAATGTCACGTCGAGTGGTTTAGACGCAGTGTCACAATGAGATAGCCTATGCATGCCGCGCCGAGTGACTTGGGCACCGTGTTGGTCGACAGAATTTCGATACACTTTCACTTCGGTAAGACGTTGCGATCGGCCCCCGCAGAGGCAGTGGAAGTGCGGCGAGACCACGAGTGTCCTGAGATTTGCCCGGTTTAGAGCGATGCGGGAATACCACCAAGCGGCACTAGCCATAGACTGGGACATGTCGCAAGGATATATCTTCCCGGCCGTAACCTCGGCGGGCGAGCGCGGCCCCCCACTACTCGCCACAAAAATGACTGTAAACTTGCAGGCATACAGGCAGAGGGCGAAGCTCTTTGATCTAAAGCTAAACCATGCACTCCTTCCGAGTAGGCGGGGCACTTAGCCAGAAGTTGGCAGGCACACCGGTTGACGCCACCATGCGGTTAGTCGGGTGGAAAACCCGTCCAGTGGCAGAGAAGTATATCGAGGCGACGACGAGCCAGTGCAACCCCGAAGCAGAACGAGTTAAGGCGCAGGGAGTTCCAGAAAGGCTTTGCCGCTTTCAGGTCAACTGCGTCGAGGGCATCTACAGTAATAAAAAGGTCAAATGGAAAATAGGGGTGTTACGAAGGCCGCGGGGAACACCCATGGCCTCCCAGCACAAACGCGGCAACGAAAATACCAAGACAGGGTGAAATATGGGTTGAACAAACCAGCCCTGGCTGAGAGGCCTCAGTTCATTTTAATCCAAATATAGTTTCATATAGAGTGGAGGCGAAGCGATACCTCAGTAATATCGGGCAGAAGTGGGAGCAAACGCGGAAATCCAAGAGTGGTTCCAGAAGTTCGAAACGACTATGGAAAGAGCAGCTTGAGCACCCACCCAGGCACTCCCGTTAAGAAAAGGACCTCGTGATACACTACTACAACAGCAGAACGGTAAATGTAGGGAAAACGGACCGTCCCACCCTCCCACGGATCTGCAGTATTTTACTCTTTCGTGGTCCTGCCCACGGTACGTGTCGCGGCATGTCGCGAAACGTGCCGCGACATTTCGCGGCATGTCGCGAGATGCTGCGGCACGTTGGCGCCGCCGCGGACTGCCCCACGGTTCTTCGCGTGGCAGTGGCCGCGCCACTCGGCGCGGCATGCCACCGGCAGCGTCAAGGCAACTGCTACGGCATGCGCCACGGCACTCGGCGCGGCATGCCACGGGCAGCGCCAAGGCAACTGCCACGGCATGCGCCGCGAAAGTACCTTGACACGTGTCGCGGCAAGTGTCGTGGCCAGTGTTGCGGCAACCAACGCGGCCAGCACCGCGGCAAGCACCGCGGCAAGTGTCGCGGCAAGTGTCGCGGCTAGTTTCGCGGTGTGTGTCTTGGCGTGTATCGCGGCTAGTTTCACGGCTAGTTTC
Source organism: Saccharina japonica (assembly GCA_008828725.1). NCBI lineage: Eukaryota > Phaeophyceae > Laminariales > Laminariaceae > Saccharina > Saccharina japonica. The sequence continues at coordinate 339,324 of MEHQ01001097.1, forward strand.
GCGGCGTGTGTCTTGGCGTGTGTCACAGCGTCTGTCGCGGCGTTAGGGGTAGGGCTAGGACACTCGCCGCGACACTGGCCGTGGGGCTTGCCGCGACACTCGCCGCGACACTCGCCGCGACGCTCGCTGTGACACACACCGCGACACACCCCGCGACACACGCCGCGGTGCTTGCCGCGGTGCTTGCCGCGATGCTTGCCGTGACACACGCCGCGGACGTGGCCGTGAGTCATGCCGCGGGTGTTGTCGCGAGGATTGCCGCGGACCTTGCAGGTATCGCGTGTCGTGGCGTGCCGTGGACACCGTCGTGGCGCTCGTCGCGGGCCTCGCCGTGGTTCGTGCCCCGGCGGGCGTTCCGCGACATGTCGTGGCACTGTCCGCGTCATGTCGCGGCACGTCGCGGGGTGTCGTGGCATGTTGCGACACGCCACGGACGCTGTCGCGACGTGTCGCGACAAGTAGACTATACAACCCGTCAGCAAGGAGCTTTAAGGGATGATCTTGTCTTTAAAATGTGGTACATGTGATCCGCATTTCGGAATCGTGGCCCGCGTTCGGAATGTTATCGCAATTTTCTTGCTAGATGCAAAAGCGGCGCAGTCGCGTTTCTCGCCCGTTTATGGTCCGGTTAGGGTCCGGTTTGGGTCAGGGTTAGGGTTAGGGTTGGGGGTTGGGTTGGGTCTACGCCCGGACCTTGATCCCACCAGGAAGTGCTTTCTAGCTCGCAAACCAATTAAACAAGTAAACAGCCCGCCCATATAAAGGCCCCTGTAAAGATCCTTGCTGACGAATTGTAGGAGCTCGTCACGACATGCCGCGGACAATGCCACGAAAAAGTCAAATAATGTACATCCCTATGCATGCGCATTGTTACACTATTAATAGAATCAACGCGGGGGTAACAACCTTGGGTGGAGTCTCCAGCCCTGGCTAAGAGACCTCCGTTGATTTAAACCCATTACTTTTATGTAGAGCGGAGACGAAGCGATAACTCAGTACCGCCCCGAGCCTCGACTGCCCTGGGCCCTGGAACTATCGACTGTCGTACGAGTACTACAGACTCTTCGTGCAGTCTTTAATTCTGAACTACAGCAGTAATGCAGCAGTAAAAAGCTACGCATATGCAAAGTAAACATCTCTCGTATCATATGATATGTATGTGCCGCTATAGCGGTATTCGTAGAAGAACTCTCTTTGCGGTATGATACATTCTGGTGTGCGTATACTTAGAGATCCGAAAAAACACCGCTTTAAACACAGCTCTGGAGCCTGGAGTGATTCTGGCGAGCTTTTAATACTTCGTGAGAGATGAAGAATCAAATTTTGCTACAGGTTACAGTTTCCAGATATACGAGTACGTATATTTACCACTCACATCATCATTGCGCTCGTATACGTAGCGCACCTGGTACAAGACGAGGGGTGGACAAAGGGTGATAGTGGATCTTTAAAATGGGGGTTTTGTCTTGGCAGTAGTATGTTGACCCTCAGATCGAACCCGAACCCGAACCCGAACCCGAACCCTATGCCAGTGGTCAGTGCTTGCTTGGCCAACCAGAGTGCCTAATTAGCTACCTTAGGAAGATCCACTAACAGTGTCCACTACTGTACAAGACCTATTAATAGCAGTCAATCTCTACCCTTCAAACCCTTCACCGAATCAATACCACTATTAATCAGTAGTGGACAGACAATGTTATCTTCCTAAGGTAGCTAATTAGGCACTCTGGACAGACAATGTTAGTGGATCTTCCTAAGGTAGCTAATTAGGCACTCTGATTGGCCAAGCAAGCACTGACCACTGGCATAGGGTTCGGGTTAGGGTTAGGGTTAGGGTTCGATCTGAGGGTCAACATTACTACTACCAAGCTATTAATACTCACTCGTATAATATACCGGTATTATATAGAAGCTGGGGGGCTGCGTCCGCTGCACGTTTCGTTTCTACAGTATGTACCGTATCATACATAGTTCTGCGTATAGATCAACATGACGACAGACAATATTTTTCCTGCGGGTCATTCTCCTTATTTTATTCTGTCTCCAGTTAATATGTGCCGGTGTATATACGTATACAGGCAGTACTATTAATAACTGTACCAGGTATACATGGTAATCGTAGTCTTACCTGATTTTACATATACACGAGTAAAACAAATAAAGGGTGTACTTATGTACCATCATGCTGGCGGCTCGGGGGGAAAGGCGCGAGCAGCAAAAGGTCAAAGATTGCAAGGTCAGGTTCTGTAGGGTTTGTGGATTTAGGGTACGGGTATGGAAGTGTTACAGAACTTACAGAAGTTCCGGGTACGGGTATGAAATTGTTACAGAACTCACAGAAGTTCCGGGTATTGTGACACAGGCGTACAGAACTCACAGAAGTTCGGTGGGGGTCGAAAATAGTTGTACCCTTACCCCGAGTATTGTGGCACGGGGCGTACAGAACATACAGAAGTTTCGGGTACGGGTATAGATGTCGTACAGAACTCACAGAAGTTCCGGGTACGGGTATGAGAGTGTTACAGAACTCACAGAAGTTCCGGGTATTGTGGCACAGGCGTACAGAACGGGTATAAAAAAATTGTACCCGTACCCCGGGTATTGTGGCACGGGCGTACAGAACTTACAGAAGTTCCGGGTACGGGTATGAGTGTCGCACAGAACTCACAGAAGTTCTTTGTAGGGTAGTAATACCCGGGAAAAACCCCGGGTATGGTTATCTACGTAACCTATAGAAACAATCTTGCAAAGTTTTCATACCAATACCGTACAAGACACCTACGAGTAGTAAGAAATATAAAATCTGGTCCAGGCTGGATTTCTTACGCGAGAGAGGGTGCTTTCTACACTATTTTCAACATAACGATCCCGAATTTCTTAGTCTCCTTTTAAATATGAGCCTGCCTTTCTTTTTAGCCTTTTTCTCATTAGGTGTACTGTACTGTACAGCAGTAGTACAGGACACCTTACAAAAAACAGGAAAGCTGGCCAAAGCTGCATTTCTTATTCAAGACAGGGTGCTCTCAACGCTACAATAACATAATAACTTCAATATAAACGAATCTCGAAGTTTATGATTTCCTCTAAATATCAGAGTGGCTTTTTCACTATTAAATAATACCCTGTTTCTAATTTCGTGCCCCCTACTGCTCTTGTGTCCTCGTGAAAGCGCCGGTGAACCGACAAAAAAAAAAACAAGAGTAGCTACGTACGTACGTACAGGTAGGTATTACGATGCGTATAATGCGATGTGTACGTACGACGTGAACGTACGATTACGATACGTACAATACGTATAATACATATTATACGGATAATATATATATAGTATGTAATATCATACGCACCTGTTACACAGTCTAATATCAATATTATTAATTTCGTTATTTCGTTTTTGGTGTGACATGACGTCAGAATGCATATCATCACTCCTCAACAAATACGTCAGGAGACGGCACTTTCACTCCTTGACTGACGGCAATTTGTCTTTTTTATCCTTGACTGACGCCAAACTACAAGTTTTTAGTGTCGAACACTCGGATCTAAACCCTTGACCGATGCTCGTTTCCCCTTGACTGACCGTCTCCTGACATCTGTACCGGCACCCAGGGTATTGTGCCGAGGGTATACCCTTACCCGGGGTATTGTGCCAAAGGTCTTACAGAACTTACAGAAGTTCCGGGTACGGGTATGAATGTCTTACAGAACTTACAGAAGTTCCGGGTTAGGGTATGAAACCCTTACAGAACTCACAGAAGTTCCGGGTATTGTGACACGGGCGTACAGAACTCACAGAAGTTCCGGGCAGGTACAAAAACGTTGTACCGGTACCCCGGGTATTGTGAAACGGGGCGTACAGAACTTACAGAAGTTCCGGGTACGGGTATGAAGGTCGTACAGAACTTACAGAAGTTCCGGGTAAGGGTATCAAACCCTTACAGAACTCACAGAAGTTCTCTGTAGGGTAATACCCGGGGTAAATACCCCGGGTATGGTTCTGTAGGTACCGTACAGAAAAAAACTTGAAAGATTGCGTACTGCTGTACCCACCATCGCACGTAATCACTTGCTGTGCTGTACATATGGATATACCTATACACAGTAGTACCACAAAAGACTACTGCTGTATATGATCTTACTCGTACAACAGTTTTTGGGGGGGGGCTGCATAACGTCAAACGCATTGTTATTAGATATCATAGTTTCAAACAGAGGGATGCGATGGTTTGTCAGCGCTTGTTTTCTCGAAAACTGCGGGCATGAAACATATTTCTCTCTAGGCGGCATGCCAATGTGTGTGACACTGCGGTAACATTGCAGTAACATTTAACAGTCTCAATGGCAGGAAATAAGGCTGATCGATCATGTAACGGGAGTGTGAAGACAGGCTGCTTGTGGTGCGACAAAAAAAAGCGCAGCAAGCAAAAACGTTTATACATGTGGGTACAAGGAACCTGGTAGAAAATAATATCTGGTAACTGTTAGCAAAAATACCCGATAGAAAAACTCGCCGACGGCTAATGCTGCGGCCTTGATGAGCCTTCATGACAGCTGGAATTTTGGCGGAGCACGGCGCGAGTCAGTACGGGTACGCGACGACTGCGCTCTGGCAGAGAGTTGGGTATTGCTGATGTGGCTCGAGGCTCAATGCTCGAGGTTCAAGGCTCGAAACTTATTCTTCCCCGACGTCGATCGCGAAATACACCAGGTATGTACCAGATATTGTCGAACAAAAGATCAAGCTTGAAAATGCTGCTCTCTGTGGTGCACAAGGTTCTTAGAACAATTTAAACTCGTTCTTCTGAATACAAGATCGCCGGCGGCCACCCGGGGCCATGCATGCCCGTGTCCTTGCATCAGCGTAGAGCCAAATCTGAGAGAACAATGCTACTCGCGCGGTTCATTCAAACCATGGACCCGGTACCAGGTATGTACGTAGGTGCCTGGTATTCCGTTGAGTCAATTTTTTTGCTTTTCTATTTCCGAAGTGTGTACCGGTACTGGTCTCCAATTCAATAACATAATGGCATCACCACCGTCAGCGCGTGGTACCTGATGTCCCCTTTCCAAAATACCGGAGTACGCAAAACTACAGCAGCACTACTCATATTAATAGTACTCGTAGGCAACTCGGTCCCAATACTCGCAGACAACTTGGTCAGATCAGCGCCGACTCTGCGCCGTGAGTCGTACTCCTTTCCAAGGACCAATCAACGCATTACTGCTCGTACACCCACGGCGAGCACCTATATCAACATTTGCCATCTGGCGCGACTCGACATTCTACGGAGCGTTTGCTCTACTCCGGAGTCCACAGTTACCATCAGGCACCCACCCAAAAGCCATTACCATGTACGGGTCATAACTCAACATGCACGACCGGAAACGCCGGGCTGCTGCAACCCCCACCTAAGGTGTACCAGGCACCAGGTACCGCGCAACGTCGTAACCGGCATACCACGTAAAAAAGAAAACGGGATACTATATCGACCAGGAAAGTTCTAAGAAATTTCAGCGCGGGGGTGTCTCCCCCGGGACACCGGGCAACGCAGTTCTTTCGCCGGGCTTAGCAACCAAGCCTCATTTTCTCCTTTCACTTTAAAAACGCAAAGGTCTACACGGAATGTTTGAACGCCTGATACTGGAAAACCCATTACGAGTATAGCTTTCGAGCATTTCGCGACGGAGACAGGTTTACAGGCTCTGTGCCAATTCAAAGTCATTGTATGATTCCGGCATCGGGATCTTCTAAGATCTCGTCGGTAAGTAAGATCTCGTTACCATCCTTCGCCGACGAGCGAATCTTAATTGATGGTGTCCCGAGATCACCCGAATAAGCCGCAAACAATATATACGATGTATGTATAAATATATATATGGATATCTGGTACATATATGCTGGTACCAGGCACGTACCAGGTATATAGCATGTTCGAGTCGCATGAACAGAAGTTCGTGCATACAAAGTATATGCGCAAGGTGCCAATATGCAGTCACCCTTGCAATCAGACCCGGGGGCGCCAGCTAGAAACCCATTTTAAGAAATGCCTTCACACTATGTATACACATATTGCACGAATGTTAGGAGCTCTCGGCGAGTTCGTCCAATATTTCGAAGCAGTCCGGACGGTCTAACGAATCGTCCGCCAGCATTTGGCTCACAAGAGCTGCGTTCAGCAAACCGCTTGCGGCCTCCGGCTGTAACGCTCCCCCCGCCCCACCCGACCTAACCAAATCTACGACCCTGCCATCTCCCACGGAACCCAAATTCCCGAGTCCCCTGGAACACAGGTAACTACACCAAAACTCGAGCAAGAGCACCCCAAGCGAGTACACGTCCGAGTGCGAGTCCACCTTAGATCCGCGTCGGTGCTCAGGGCTGCAGAAGGGGCGCCGCGTGCTCTCCGCTGGCGGGGGCGGTCTGCGACACCCCGGAGGCGTGGCTTGGCTCACGCCTCCCACGCGGCACGTGCCGTCTGCGGCTACCTTCAGTAGTCGATACGATGGATGCGTGCATGCGGTCGATGGGGGTGGGGGTTGTCAGATTTAGTCGCGTGATTGTCAGCATCGGCACCAAAAAGAAACAGCAGCAGCAGTAACAGTAACAGTAGCAATAGCAATAGCAGTGGCAGTGGCAGTGGCAGTAGCAGTAGCAGTGGCAGTGGCAGTGGCAGTGGCAGTGGCAGTAGCAGTAGCAGTGGCAGTGGCAGTTGCAGTAGCAGTGGCAGTAGCAGTGGCAGTAGCAGTGGCAGTAGCAGTAGCAGTAGCAGCAGTAGCAACGGCAAAAAGAAGCGCGCCAGGTAGCTGGCGTTGTTCGCAATCACTACAAGTAGCACTACGATATATTCATACGTTTGCACAGTAGTGCTACAAGCTTAACCCATTTTCGAACAAAGTTGGCGTGGGACGTTGAAGCTGAAGCTGGGAACCGCCGCCACCGACTGTTTACTGTTTGTTTTCGACGAAGAGTTCAACTTTAACTTGGGTACTCAGTTGTTGCTTGTCTTAGTCGTTTGACGATTGACCACGCATCCCTTTCGAGACGACGTTAGGGGGCGGGTTCGAGCATTTGCGTACATCAAGCGGGGTACTCCCCCTGTCCAGTGTCATTGGTTTTGAATACAATCGCACAAAAACAATGTGCCGTTTGTAGGATATCAAGCTGGCATCACTTAAAATATAAACGCGACAGACACAAGTCCAACAGCATATTGACAAAAACAATTTAATTTCTACCAAGCACACAACATTAAAAACAATATATACGAAGCAATGCTGTATTCGGAGGCAAAAGTTACGCACAGCAAATAAATCGCGGTCGGGCGCTAATAGGAAACTCGGAAAATGGGAGAAAAAGTGTGCCTGCAGCGTGGGAAACAAATGTTTTGGACATAATATAGCTCACGCCAACGCTCTCACCCATACACTGCCAGGATGAATGTTGTTGTGGACAACCCCCTGTGTGTGCAGGTAATCCACGCCGCGAACCACCTGCAGGAACATCTGCACCAACTGTCTCCACACGATCACCCAATCTTCAGCCGCGGACACTGCCACCATGCCCCCCCCTCGCGCACCCGGCGCAGCGGTCCGCGGCCTGAACTCCGTCTCGAACCACAACCGCAGCGGCAGCCAGTCCGGCAGCAGCAGGTAGGACGCCAAACGGAGCGTGCGCTTTTTCTGCCTGGCAGACCGGCTATCGCCGCCGGCATCTTCCAACCCCCCGTTGCGGAACGCACAACCCTGATCAGCAACGGGACCACACCGTTCCTTGCGCAACGGCGGCGCTGGCGGCGGTGCCGCGACCCCAGAGGCGGTCTCAAGTCCCACCTTCGCCCTACCAACGGCGGTCGATTTGGGTTCGGCGATCCCTCTCCAGCCAGTAGTGCCGTCCCCGCCCCAGCGGTCCTGCTCTTTCGATGCTCCGAAACGCTGAACTCTGCCCTCGCTGATGCCGTGGCCGCGGCTGCCTGGTACGCCGTCACCTTCCTCTTCTTCTGAGTCGTCATCATCGTCGTCGTCGACGTCCGCCACGGTAAGCGGAACACACGAACGAAGAAGAAAGGCAGCAGCGTCATCGTCGCCATCCTGATATCTAAAGGCACCACCGACAAAACAAAGAGGATCAGTCGGCGGCCCGCGTTCCGGGTCGGGCGACCGCCTCGTGGCACGAGAGTCACTGCGCACTGTCACGGGGCTCGAAATGCGGGGTTGCCGCGCACAGCCGCCGTGGGGGCGCAAGGTTTCCCGACACGGACAGGTGTCGCTCGGGAGGCTCTCGGCGGGTGCCGACTCTTGTGTCGCTTGTGTCGCCGCTGGTGGCCGATCGACGTTCTTGGCCAAAGCGCCCGCTCTTGTTTTAGGGTGCGTTTCGTGAAAGAAGTCATCGGTCGGCTGCGCGCCTGTTCGCTGCTCCAGCCACCCGCGCTCCAGGGGAACGATGCATTCGTGGGACAATGAGTCCAGAAGGCGCGCCTCGCGGAGCATGAGCTCCCGCAAGCGTCCCAGCTGCGGGACAGCGAGCCTCTCGGGCAAGTGGAACCTGCGGCACAACCGAAACAAACGTAGCTCACAGTCAGGCAAGGTTTGGCGACAAATAAAACGTCCCTGCTGCAATACACCGGAGGGGTACTTCGAAGTATATCATAAACACAACTATATTTTAGTGTTTGCTGGTCGTTGGGTTAGTTGCTGGGCGTAAGAGTTTTGAGCGTATTTTTAGCGTACTTGTAGCGTCAGCAGCTGACAGCAGGCGACGTATGCGGGACACGACTAGCCCGGAATTTTGTCAGCGCTGACAGCTGCCACTATTGCCAGTAGCTGATATGAGCATGTGTGTGACACTAACCGACTAGCCCGCATTTCGTCTTTGGCAAGCAACAAATAGACAGTAAAAGTCTATGTCTTTTGCTGCTGTTACTGTGCTTTGCTGCATTGCTACTGCTTCGTTTTCCTATTTGGCTGATTGGCCGCTTCTGCTGCTGCTACTGAGGCGCCGCTGCTGGTGGTCTTTGTCATTGTTGCGGGGGTTTACGGAACAAAGAGTAAACGACACCAAAGCACCACAACCCCCAGGGGTCAGAATAAAAAAAACATTCTGCAAGAAATCAAAATACCATTACGTATTTACAGCTCTATCTTTACGTGTTTTTAGACGATAACCCCCTGTCTAGGCGAACTAAACTATGTTGGTTGTCCCGGTTGTCGATGTTGTGTTTTGTTCGTGTATTCCTGGTGAGCATAGAGTTGCTGCTGTCGTTGTTGTTGTCGTTGCTGCTGTTCCTGCAGCAGAATTATTGCTGCTCTGCTGCCAAGATACTGAATACGGCGGATTATACACCTAAGTGTGGCATCACCCCAATGACGTTATGACCGGCTTGCTGTGAGCCATCCATGCAAACCATTTAATAATTTGTCACACTACAAACTCTATTTGGGCTTGCTCTTTTTGTCACTCCGAAGAAAACAAATGTATACCTGGTGCTGGACATACACGTGCCACTGCTGTTACACTTCGATGTATGGTTGTGAATCTCAGCTCCACAAACTAGAAAAACCAAAAGGTATTGCTGGTGAGGCCAACCCTCACGGATGGGGCCGGGTCTGGCCGCGCCGGTCGGCCCTGCCCGGCCCGTGAGATTTTCAAATCACGGGCCAAAGCCCAGCCCGGCCCATAATATTCCCGACCTTGCCCGTGATATGTTCACAGTGGCAAACCGGCCCGTTTCGGCCTGTGGGGTTATGACAGGCCCGTGAGATACAGCTATTGTCACGGGCATGATGTTGGTCAACAACAGGAATGCCACGAGTCAAGTTGTGCTAACGGTAGGGTTTGGGGGGGGCGGGTGTGTGCTGCAGTCTCTAATTTCAGGGTACAAGCCCCGTTTTAAGGGGAAACAAAACTCCAGTTTGAAAAAAAAAATAACATCAGATTGTTTTCGACTATAGATCTGGACGGGAAACAAAACGTCCCACGACAACTTTTGTCGCAAACAAAACTAAAAAAATGATTAGTGATCCAACTCGACGTGGCATGTTGAAGGTAGCCGAAGCGGGGTGTGCGAATTTGGGCCGCGTCGACGACGTAAGGCTCTTAGCACAGTTTTCCCGCCGGCATTGCCTCAAAAACAAATCAAGGGCGTCGCAACCCAGTGGTGCATCCCACTGCACCTCCGATACCACACGAGCATCAACGCATCGACCAAACGAACGAGCTCGTTCAAGGATTTGATAGCCCCATCGCCGCCGCTGCCCCGTGGGTTTTAGGGTTACCTCCGCGTGCGCAAGAGACCCCGACAGTGATCGCGTTGTCGTCTGTGCCGTCGACAAACGAATCGGGCGCTGGTGGCGGCGCGCCAGTGACGACACATGCATGCCATTGCTCGCCGCTGTGGTTGCCAGCCGGGCGTTTGTAAACCTAAACCTTGTTTTGATTTACGTAATTTCCTGATAGTACTCCAAAGAATTGAACTCAACTTTTCGTATTTTTTTATATACCTGGTATATACATTTATTGATCACGCACACGTTCGGAATGCCGGACACCGACACAGGCGTTGGACCAGAAGACAATAACCCGCGAGATTTTGGCGGGGGTCTCAAGGGCTCGCGGGTCGGCCCGTGGCTCGACAATGAAAAAACCCCGGGTCCATTCACGGGTCAAGTTTTCCCCGGCCTGGCCTGCGAGATTACCAGGTTGTCGGCCTCGGCCCGGTTCAACCCGTGTTTCAAGATCACGGGCCCCCGATCCGGCCCGGTCTGTAAGAGTTTTGATTTTCAACCCCACCCCGCCCGGCCAGGCCCGCGAGATTTTCAGATTTCCAATCCCTGCGTGACTCAAACCATGAGAATATCATGTTTTCAGACCCGGCCCAACCCGTGAGATTGTTCCCACCCTCGGTCCAGCCCGGGAGTCTCGGGGCGCCCCACGAAGACCTCTGGAAAAAAACAATGATATTTGTTGTTGGTTGCCGTCTACCCTATTCATTGCTAATCTTGCTACTACTGCTATTACTACTACGAAGTAACACTTACCACGTCAAATTAGTACTACAGCACATAGCACTATTAATTCCACGATACTGCTACGGAGCACTACGAGTAGATCATTCGAGGTACTATACATTGCAAGCAGTACTATGATACTCCTGTATTTCATACAACAAAACACGTTCATATGTAGCCTAACACCGTTGAACCGCACGCACACAAGACAGGGCGGAGGCTGGACACCTTCACAATTCCGCAGCCACAGGAGCGCGCGCAACCTCGTACCTACCACCCACCTATGTTCGCACAGCACGTTCAGCACGTGTTGATTGCTGCTGCTGCTACTGTTGCGTCCGTCCACGCTTTCGACTCGCCAGTAGCGGCGGCGAGATTTTCCAAGCTCGAGCTGTAGAGACTGCAACACATGGAAGTCTTCGAGGCGAGGACCTCCCCCGACGAGGTCTCCCCCGACCGCTAGGCTGATCGACCAAAGATCCGGTAAAGGCTCTTCGAAGGGAAGGTCCTCCCGCATCCGCTTCAATCTCTCGCTTCTCGATGGTGCCACCGCACCAAAATGTTGTGTTCTGCCTGGTGTAAAACAGCCGAGTTAAACATTGACACACGCGGCACAGATGAAAAGATGGGGGACTGTGGTGAGCTTAAGCTTTTACCAGTAGTTTTTACGTTTACGGATACGGCGCAAGATAAAAACCACACAAATTAAAAAGACGGGCAAACATAAATATGTTACGTGTTCACGTGTGAAGTCGGCAATAGTTGTCCTACGGGCGAAGCCCCTCGGTATAACGGCACAGACATCAGCCATAAGCCGGGCTAGAAAAGCTAAAAGCCAAGGTTCCCAAGCAGATCTCGCCCAACAACCAATCCCTCCGCAAGGCCCACACGTAAAATAAATACTGGTCGGTACAAACAGTAGTAGAAGACGTGAGATTATCAAGGTTCAGTATATTTTGGTGGTGCATACTCACAGCCCCGCCCCACAGAGATACGCAAAGATATTGGTATACCATATGTACTCAACTCGTATACGAGAGGGCCACAAAACTCAAGCTAAGGTCAACCGACCGACGGGCTGTAGGAACAGAGCGAAGCATCAACCGAGGCTCACGTCCACAGAATAAACGCAACACATGCAACAGCAATACCCACACTCCAACTCGTACAAATACGGCAAAAAAGTGATAGGCCGACCTGTCAATCCGCTCTCGCCCCTTCGAGTACAACCTATATCCAGGGTCAGATTGGAAGGCATACGTCCGGGTGGGATCAGGTGCTCGCGGATTCTGGGGACGTACGTGTGAATATGTGAGAACATGTTCAAAGCGACATTTCGTTCGATTCCCGGCCTGCGAAAATCATCCTCGGACAACAACAGGGAAGCAAAACCTATAAACTGCCCCGAAGGACCGGTTCGAACTAAGCCCTCACCGCTATGGCACACGGCAGGCGTGATAAGGTATGCGCGATACGGCATGCCCAAGGCGACGTTGTTGTTAGAAAAGCACTTAAAGAAGGTATTGGTAAGCCTTAAGTAACTTTTCGTGCCTTAAACGTGTTTTCACTACTTAAATGCCTTCGATGTCGCCAAACGTTTCACGAGGTTTTATTGATTTGCTATTATGATACCAGGTACTGAGCAAAAGCTTACCGAGCGTATTATTGATTTACCGACGAAAACACCTTCACTCAGGGTACGACTGATGATATTGTCCGGAGTGGTTGAGCAAGGAGAAAGTAGAACACAACATCGAAGTACTATAAGAGTACCTGGTATAGATTTTCAATAGAGTAGAAATTAGCAAAGGAGAGAGTATCCGGTATTGGTGACAAACTTCAAAATAGAGGGTTTTGCGCCAAAATTGCCGTGGTAACCGTCACAATACCGCGAAAAACGATATAGGTCTGCGAGTACGCAGTACCTTGGTATCACTGCAATTAATTGCCGTCATACATACAACCGGGGTTACCGTCGTGTGATATTACCACGATTGCCTTTTATTTGGTGTTGTATAGCATTACCGAACAAGCTTTACAGTGGTGCCTCGGTACCAAATAATATTACCATAAGTTACCGACCCGGCCATTACCGAGGTATCTTACTACGTATTACCGAAGATAAATACCGCTGAACTACCTCCATGTTGCAGTACCGTCTCCACCATTCTGTCGTCAAATTTCCGCCGTCATGCATTACCGCCCTGGCCATTGCCGAGGTGCCTCGTTGCCGAACAAGAAAATACCTTCGAAATACCGCCCTCTTGCACAACCCGACCATTACCGAACTATCTCGCTATCGAAATACCGTGAAATTATCTTAGTCTTGTGTTACCGACCCGGCCATTACCGAGAGCCGTCTCGTCGCCGAAAAAATGTTCTGTCGAATTACCGCCGTCTTCCATCCCGTTAGCCACCCTTTCAAAATACTATTCCCGAGGAACCCCTTGCATGTTTTAGCTGTGGTCCTACGCACAGCTAGTTTCAGCGGCTCTGTAAATGCACTTCCTTTGCGACGGCCTAGGTGATTCCTTTGGAGTCTTGACCTTGCTTCATTGTCAGGGTCACCTTTGGACGTTTCTCAGCCATGACCTCGCCAGGTCGTACCGTCTCCCCTCGCGGTGCTTATCCGGGGGGTATATAGAGCATGTATTGCTGAAATACTTGTGGCTGTATCAAAATACGCACCAGGTACGTTTCATGTATTTAAGGCGATTGCTCTCTGGATTTCCACCTTTCTATGGGCTACACGGCGGTGTGTGAACAAAGGTGTCTTGATCTTGCTTTACTGTCAGAGTTATCTTCGGGCTAAATAAAACCTCAGCGATGGCATCCCACCGTCCTATCGCCCCTCCTCCCCCGTGGTGCTCAAACTTGAGGGTTGAAAACATGTTCTCTACCGTTCTCGGCGTGACGAGGGTGATTCCACTTTGCTGTGTTCGTCAATCGGCGATTTATCCGACACGTTCACGTTTCCATCATGTGGCATTCCTCCGGCCACTTATGTGGCGCATATGTAGCGGGGATGCACGGTCGCATCTGACATGCACGAAATAAAAAATACAAAAAATTAAAAGTAGGTATACCTACGTTAGCATTTTCAGGGCCATCGATAGGTACACTCGGGAAAAGTCTTCCTCACCCTCCCTCTGATTGGCCAGCGCCCGATCGTACCTAATTGTTGGCGGAAAGGCTCCAGGTGCACCTCCCTGTGTCTACTCAAGTTGGGCTTCTATCTATTTTTGGCTTCAATTGTACCTATTAAAGGCTCAACCTGTACCTACAAATGGCATCTACAGTAGTCCTAGCCAACAATCCAGATTGGCACTGGGTCCTTACTGGGTGTGCGGTATTATTTGTAACAATACGTACATACTTATACAACACTACGAGTGCCCCGTTCGGTTCGTGTTTTTTGTTGGAAGCTCCGACCATCTATATAATAGCCCCGACGGCCCTGTTGCAAGAAAAGGGCTCAGTTGGGCCATTTTTAGGTACAATTGAAGCCAGACGTAGGTGGAGCCAAATTTGAGTAGACACGGAGAGGTGTATCTGCAATATTTTAGACAAGAATAGATACGACCGGGCGCTGGCCAATCAGAGGGAGGACCAGGAAGCATTTTCCCGACAACACGCAGTGCACCTACCAAGGGCTCAAGAGGCATATGTACCCCTATGTTTGTATTTTGCCCAAATAAAAACGGTGTACGTACGTCAAACGCTTTCCAATGTTAATTGGTCTTGGACCCGCTTTCGTGAGCGTTGCGCGTCAGCGCAGAAACCTTAAACATATTATGTAACTGATCGCCGTCTCGGGATACGTTCCCTGGACCCATCCTAACTCGTCCGCGGTGGTCTCCCAAGCCCGCTCTCCGTTTCAATAATGGGTACCAGGCATTCACGTGAGTGAGGTCTGCGTGCTGGTTAGGCGTTCCCGGCCCCTCCCCGGCTTTACGTAGCTTTTCGATTTTCGATTTTTCATCCATCAAGTTTAGGAATTTACGCTTCCGGCCTTATCTACGAGTAAGCTCCATATTGGTTTGCGTTCTCAGGCGGTTCCGAGACAAATCCAACTTTCAGGTAGCATTTGCCAGTCTTTTTGCTGGTTGGAAACAGACAGAGCCATATACTGCTGGCGTTGAAAACCATATTATGCGCAGGCGCCTGAGAAAAAAACAAATACTTTCAGGCAAAACAAATAAACAGCGTACGTATGCCTATATCATACAAAACAAGCACACCATCGCCGTTTCTTAAGCCGGTGTAAATAGGCTGCGAGTGAGGTGACCCCAGGCTTCTCCAAACGCAAGCTAGGTTAACGCCCCACCCTCTAACGCAGTCTAGCCCGGTGTGTCACCCTCCAACGCACGTTTCGGGCCGTTTTCGGGGTAATAAGGGTAGCGTTAGGGTATATAAATGTTCGGGGTTGTGATAAATGCGTGTTATTATGGGATTGGGGCTAGGGTGTGGAGTGAGTGCCTACATTTTTCACTTTCGGGTGTCCCTGGTTCGAATCCGGGTAAAAAACACATTTTTAGTGTTTTTATTTTGCGTGTTGGCGGGCACCTCACAAGTCTTGGAGGCCTCAAAATCGGCCTTTGTACATTTTTGAGCGAATCCCAAAAACGATAGGCTGCTGCGTAACGTGGTCTGCTACTTGTAGGTCGGTGTGCGACGTCAAAGCGCGCAGTCTAGCTCGTCGGTAACACCGCCTAAAACAGGTATGTTGGCAATTAAACTCGACTCAGGCGCCAGTGGACTGTGGACTGCGGACATACTTGTTTTGGCTGGCGTGTGTACAGCAGTATGTGTATTCTTCATTTTCCATTGCATCAAGACCAATTGTCGGCCGTCGATCCTTTGGCTATGGCCGTATTCGGAACCATTTAAGCAACTAAATTCCGATTCATAAATATGCACTCGAGGTCAACACAGTAGTTAGTACATACCCGCGAGCGCACGAGAGAGAGCGCACGGCGGCGCGGTAATCCACCGAGGGCGTGGTGGCCTCGTACTTGTTGAGACTATCAGCAGCATGGTGTGTATTACTACTGTAGTACGCTTACGTATGAATATACCAGGTATAGTGTAATAACCATCATGATGATGCCGTGTTGGATCTTCAAAACATCGTACTCGGTTTTAGTAGTGTGCCCCGCGGGCACCGGCTCTCGCGAGCGCCACCGGACCCCCCGCGCCCGCACAGCGGTGCCACGCCCCCTACACACGGCAGACCTCGGTGTCCCCGACGCAAGAACGAGCGCCGCCGTCCAACTCGGCGAGCGAGGGGAGTGGAAAGGTACCCTCTCGGGGACGGGTTGGACGCTCCCCCCAGGATCGGGGAGGATCTCCGGGAAGGGGGGGAGGGGGGTTCCAACCTTATCTGAGGCGTTTGCCTCCGCGGGGCGCGTGGGGGGGGGGGGGGTTGTGTTCCCTGTATTTGGTTTACGTTTGCACGGAAGGCGTTTTATCCCGGGGATGGAACACTATCATCCCCGCCTTAGATTTTGGCTCAGATATATCATAGAACGCTCGACTCTAAACGCCAACGTGCGTGGTCTGCTCCCCACCTTTCGAGCTTTTTTTTTTGTTTTTGCTTGTTTTTCAGTTGTATGGGTTTTAATACATACACTTACATATTTGTGTTTCGTTTCAATTGTATGGTGATTTAGTGCGGTTATACTGAAACCCATACATACGATGTGTTGGCAGATTGAAACACGTACTGGTACACTTCTTGAGTACTGCTATGCATCGTGGGTGGGTTATGGTCTGTGCTTGGGTGGGTGGGGTTATACTGAAACCCATACATACGATGTGTTGGCAGATTGAAACACGTACTGGTACACTTCTTGAGTACTGCTATGCATCGTGGGTGGGTTATGGTCTGTGCTTGGGTGGGTNCGCCCGGCCAGGCCCGCGAGATTTTCAGATTTCCAATCCCTGCGTGACTCAAACCATGAGAATATCATGTTTTCAGACCCGGCCCAACCCGTGAGATTGTTCCCACCCTCGGTCCAGCCCGGGAGTCTCGGGGCGCCCCACGAAGACCTCTGGAAAAAAACAATGATATTTGTTGTTGGTTGCCGTCTACCCTATTCATTGCTAATCTTGCTACTACTGCTATTACTACTACGAAGTAACACTTACCACGTCAAATTAGTACTACAGCACATAGCACTATTAATTCCACGATACTGCTACGGAGCACTACGAGTAGATCATTCGAGGTACTATACATTGCAAGCAGTACTATGATACTCCTGTATTTCATACAACAAAACACGTTCATATGTAGCCTAACACCGTTGAACCGCACGCACACAAGACAGGGCGGAGGCTGGACACCTTCACAATTCCGCAGCCACAGGAGCGCGCGCAACCTCGTACCTACCACCCACCTATGTTCGCACAGCACGTTCAGCACGTGTTGATTGCTGCTGCTGCTACTGTTGCGTCCGTCCACGCTTTCGACTCGCCAGTAGCGGCGGCGAGATTTTCCAAGCTCGAGCTGTAGAGACTGCAACACATGGAAGTCTTCGAGGCGAGGACCTCCCCCGACGAGGTCTCCCCCGACCGCTAGGCTGATCGACCAAAGATCCGGTAAAGGCTCTTCGAAGGGAAGGTCCTCCCGCATCCGCTTCAATCTCTCGCTTCTCGATGGTGCCACCGCACCAAAATGTTGTGTTCTGCCTGGTGTAAAACAGCCGAGTTAAACATTGACACACGCGGCACAGATGAAAAGATGGGGGACTGTGGTGAGCTTAAGCTTTTACCAGTAGTTTTTACGTTTACGGATACGGCGCAAGATAAAAACCACACAAATTAAAAAGACGGGCAAACATAAATATGTTACGTGTTCACGTGTGAAGTCGGCAATAGTTGTCCTACGGGCGAAGCCCCTCGGTATAACGGCACAGACATCAGCCATAAGCCGGGCTAGAAAAGCTAAAAGCCAAGGTTCCCAAGCAGATCTCGCCCAACAACCAATCCCTCCGCAAGGCCCACACGTAAAATAAATACTGGTCGGTACAAACAGTAGTAGAAGACGTGAGATTATCAAGGTTCAGTATATTTTGGTGGTGCATACTCACAGCCCCGCCCCACAGAGATACGCAAAGATATTGGTATACCATATGTACTCAACTCGTATACGAGAGGGCCACAAAACTCAAGCTAAGGTCAACCGACCGACGGGCTGTAGGAACAGAGCGAAGCATCAACCGAGGCTCACGTCCACAGAATAAACGCAACACATGCAACAGCAATACCCACACTCCAACTCGTACAAATACGGCAAAAAAGTGATAGGCCGACCTGTCAATCCGCTCTCGCCCCTTCGAGTACAACCTATATCCAGGGTCAGATTGGAAGGCATACGTCCGGGTGGGATCAGGTGCTCGCGGATTCTGGGGACGTACGTGTGAATATGTGAGAACATGTTCAAAGCGACATTTCGTTCGATTCCCGGCCTGCGAAAATCATCCTCGGACAACAACAGGGAAGCAAAACCTATAAACTGCCCCGAAGGACCGGTTCGAACTAAGCCCTCACCGCTATGGCACACGGCAGGCGTGATAAGGTATGCGCGATACGGCATGCCCAAGGCGACGTTGTTGTTAGAAAAGCACTTAAAGAAGGTATTGGTAAGCCTTAAGTAACTTTTCGTGCCTTAAACGTGTTTTCACTACTTAAATGCCTTCGATGTCGCCAAACGTTTCACGAGGTTTTATTGATTTGCTATTATGATACCAGGTACTGAGCAAAAGCTTACCGAGCGTATTATTGATTTACCGACGAAAACACCTTCACTCAGGGTACGACTGATGATATTGTCCGGAGTGGTTGAGCAAGGAGAAAGTAGAACACAACATCGAAGTACTATAAGAGTACCTGGTATAGATTTTCAATAGAGTAGAAATTAGCAAAGGAGAGAGTATCCGGTATTGGTGACAAACTTCAAAATAGAGGGTTTTGCGCCAAAATTGCCGTGGTAACCGTCACAATACCGCGAAAAACGATATAGGTCTGCGAGTACGCAGTACCTTGGTATCACTGCAATTAATTGCCGTCATACATACAACCGGGGTTACCGTCGTGTGATATTACCACGATTGCCTTTTATTTGGTGTTGTATAGCATTACCGAACAAGCTTTACAGTGGTGCCTCGGTACCAAATAATATTACCATAAGTTACCGACCCGGCCATTACCGAGGTATCTTACTACGTATTACCGAAGAAAATACCGCTGAACTACCTCCATGTTGCAGTACCGTCTCACCATTCTGTCGTCAAATTTCCGCCGTCATGCATTACCGCCCTGGCCATTGCCGAGGTGCCTCGTTGCCGAACAAGAAAATACCTTCGAAATACCGCCCTCTTGCACAACCCGACCATTACCGAACTATCTCGCTATCGAAATACCGTGAAATTAYCTTAGTCTTGTGTTACCGACCCGGCCATTACCGAGAGCCGTCTCGTCGCCGAAAAAATGTTCTGTCGAATTACCGCCGTCTTCCATCCCGTTAGCCACCCTTTCAAAATACTATTCCCGAGGAACCCCTTGCATGTTTTAGCTGTGGTCCTACGCACAGCTAGTTTCAGCGGCTCTGTAAATGCACTTCCTTTGCGACGGCCTAGGTGATTCCTTTGGAGTCTTGACCTTGCTTCATTGTCAGGGTCACCTTTGGACGTTTCTCAGCCATGACCTCCCCAGGTCGTACCGTCTCCCCTCGCGGTGCTTATCCGGGGGGTATATAGAGCATGTATTGCTGAAATACTTGTGGCTGTATCAAAATACGCACCAGGTACGTTTCATGTATTTAAGGCGATTGCTCTCTGGATTTCCACCTTTCTATGGGCTACACGGCGGTGTGTGAACAAAGGTGTCTTGATCTTGCTTTACTGTCAGAGTTATCTTCGGGCTAAATAAAACCTCAGCGATGGCATCCCACCGTCCTATCGCCCCTCCTCCCCCGTGGTGCTCAAACTTGAGGGTTGAAAACATGTTCTCTACCGTTCTCGGCGTGACGAGGGTGATTCCACTTTGCTGTGTTCGTCAATCGGCGATTTATCCGACACGTTCACGTTTCCATCATGTGGCATTCCTCCGGCCACTTATGTGGCGCATATGTAGCGGGGATGCACGGTCGCATCTGACATGCACGAAATAAAAAATACAAAAAATTAAAAGTAGGTATACCTACGTTAGCATTTTCAGGGCCATCGATAGGTACACTCGGGAAAAGTCTTCCTCACCCTCCCTCTGATTGGCCAGCGCCCGATCGTACCTAATTGTTGGCGGAAAGGCTCCAGGTGCACCTCCCTGTGTCTACTCAAGTTGGGCTTCTATCTATTTTTGGCTTCAATTGTACCTATTAAAGGCTCAACCTGTACCTACAAATGGCATCTACAGTAGTCCTAGCCAACAATCCAGATTGGCACTGGGTCCTTACTGGGTGTGCGGTATTATTTGTAACAATACGTACATACTTATACAACACTACGAGTGCCCCGTTCGGTTCGTGTTTTTTGTTGGAAGCTCCGACCATCTATATAATAGCCCCGACGGCCCTGTTGCAAGAAAAGGGCTCAGTTGGGCCATTTTTAGGTACAATTGAAGCCAGACGTAGGTGGAGCCAAATTTGAGTAGACACGGAGAGGTGTATCTGCAATATTTTAGACAAGAATAGATACGACCGGGCGCTGGCCAATCAGAGGGAGGACCAGGAAGCATTTTCCCGACAACACGCAGTGCACCTACCAAGGGCTCAAGAGGCATATGTACCCCTATGTTTGTATTTTGCCCAAATAAAAACGGTGTACGTACGTCAAACGCTTTCCAATGTTAATTGGTCTTGGACCCGCTTTCGTGAGCGTTGCGCGTCAGCGCAGAAACCTTAAACATATTATGTAACTGATCGCCGTCTCGGGATACGTTCCCTGGACCCATCCTAACTCGTCCGCGGTGGTCTCCCAAGCCCGCTCTCCGTTTCAATAATGGGTACCAGGCATTCACGTGAGTGAGGTCTGCGTGCTGGTTAGGCGTTCCCGGCCCCTCCCCGGCCTTACGTAGCTTTTCGATTTTCGATTTTTCATCCATCAAGTTTAGGAATTTACGCTTCCGGCCTTATCTACGAGTAAGCTCCATATTGGTTTGCGTTCTCAGGCGGTTCCGAGACAAATCCAACTTTCAGGTAGCATTTGCCAGTCTTTTTGCTGGTTGGAAACAGACAGAGCCATATACTGCTGGCGTTGAAAACCATATTATGCGCAGGCGCCTGAGAAAAAAACAAATACTTTCAGGCAAAACAAATAAACAGCGTACGTATGCCTATATCATACAAAACAAGCACACCATCGCCGTTTCTTAAGCCGGTGTAAATAGGCTGCGAGTGAGGTGACCCCAGGCTTCTCCAAACGCAAGCTAGGTTAACGCCCCACCCTCTAACGCAGTCTAGCCCGGTGTGTCACCCTCCAACGCACGTTTCGGGCCGTTTTCGGGGTAATAAGGGTAGCGTTAGGGTATATAAATGTTCGGGGTTGTGATAAATGCGTGTTATTATGGGATTGGGGCTAGGGTGTGGAGTGAGTGCCTACATTTTTCACTTTCGGGTGTCCCTGGTTCGAATCCGGGTAAAAAACACATTTTTAGTGTTTTTATTTTGCGTGTTGGCGGGCACCTCACAAGTCTTGGAGGCCTCAAAATCGGCCTTTGTACATTTTTGAGCGAATCCCAAAAACGATATGCTGCTGCGTAACGTGGTCTGCTACTTGTAGGTCGGTGTGCGACGTCAAAGCGCGCAGTCTAGCTCGTCGGTAACACCGCCTAAAACAGGTATGTTGGCAATTAAACTCGACTCAGGCGCCAGTGGACTGTGGACTGCGGACATACTTGTTTTGGCTGGCGTGTGTACAGCAGTATGTGTATTCTTCATTTTCCATTGCATCAAGACCAATTGTCGGCCGTCGATCCTTTGGCTATGGCCGTATTCGGAACCATTTAAGCAACTAAATTCCGATTCATAAATATGCACTCGAGGTCAACACAGTAGTTAGTACATACCCGCGAGCGCACGAGAGAGAGCGCACGGCGGCGCGGTAATCCACCGAGGGCGTGGTGGCCTCGTACTTGTTGAGACTATCAGCAGCATGGTGTGTATTACTACTGTAGTACGCTTACGTATGAATATACCAGGTATAGTGTAATAACCATCATGATGATGCCGTGTTGGATCTTCAAAACATCGTACTCGGTTTTAGTAGTGTGCCCCGCGGGCACCGGCTCTCGCGAGCGCCACCGGACCCCCCGCGCCCGCACAGCGGTGCCACGCCCCCTACACACGGCAGACCTCGGTGTCCCCGACGCAAGAACGAGCGCCGCCGTCCAACTCGGCGAGCGAGGGGAGTGGAAAGGTACCCTCTCGGGGACGGGTTGGACGCTCCCCCCAGGATCGGGGAGGATCTCCGGGAAGGGGGGGAGGGGGGTTCCAACCTTATCTGAGGCGTTTGCCTCCGCGGGGCGCGTGGGGGGGGGGGGGTTGTGTTCCCTGTATTTGGTTTACGTTTGCACGGAAGGCGTTTTATCCCGGGGATGGAACACTATCATCCCCGCCTTAGATTTTGGCTCAGATATATCATAGAACGCTCGACTCTAAACGCCAACGTGCGTGGTCTGCTCCCCACCTTTCGAGCTTTTTTTTTTGTTTTTGCTTGTTTTTCAGTTGTATGGGTTTTAATACATACACTTACATATTTGTGTTTCGTTTCAATTGTATGGTGATTTAGTGCGGTTATACTGAAACCCATACATACGATGTGTTGGCAGATTGAAACACGTACTGGTACACTTCTTGAGTACTGCTATGCATCGTGGGTGGGTTATGGTCTGTGCTTGGGTGGGTGGGGGGTGGGTGGGTAGGTACAATATCGGCCCCGCTGGCGTTGCAGCGGTCGTACCACAACTCACCATTACTATCAGCAGTTCCAACAGGCCCGAGTGCTTTGGCCTCGATTTTCAACACTGACACAAAAACCGAACAAATATCTCATCTATTGGGCAGGCTCGTCATAAGACTGATCGCGTCGCATCAAGTCGATTTTGTTGCTCGCATAAATAGTGGAGTGGATATAAGACATATATAAAACTCTATATCGTGATATATTTGGACTCTTTACACATAAAAACATATCGACATTTCCGGAGTCGTCTTTCGCGCGGTATAAAACTGAAAGTGGCGTATTCTTCCAGCTACAGATCGGGTATAAATCTCAACTGAAAAAAAAAAAAAACTCATCTGCGGGCCGTACGTATATGATGTATATGACCTAGTCTACGCTCTCTCGGTGGGTTGCCGCCGCCGCGCGCTCTCTCTTGTGCGCTCACGGGTACTATTTTATACGTATTGATAAAGTGAAATGCTTTGACCTCGAGCGCGTTAGACTGCCAAACGCCGGTTGTGGCCAGAATTCGGAATTTAGTTGCCTTAAAATGGTTCCGAATACAGCCGCCGCAAACAGGGTCGACTGCCGGAAATGAGAGTCTTTAAATATATAATAATCCAAGAAGTTTATTTGTCGTTGGTGGCAGACAGACGCCATGACGATGACGAGGAGAGTGCAAACGACAAGAGGTCTCACATCTGGCTGCCTGCTGGCTGGTTTCGAGTCTTACGAGGAGAGTGCAAACGACGAGAGGTCTCACATCTGGCTGCCTGCTGGCTGGTTTCGAGTCTTAAAGTTTGTTGTTGCGCTGTGCCATATCTACTTGTTGTCTACGTGCCCCGTGCCCTTGCCAAGCCCTGCCAAGCACGCAACAGGCACAAAGTTAGTACACGAGTTTGCGCCACTGGTGGCGCGTATAACTATATTAACATATCAACACCTACTGCTGTTATATTTTGTTACTATTAATACTAATAATAACACTATAATACTACTGCCACTATTAATACTATTAATACTACAAGGGCTCCGCATGGGTGCCGGCATTCGCCGGCACCTGTGATATGACTGGGTGAGACACAGAGTATCCCCTTGCAGGTTTGTCTATTAAGCATCCTTGGTGTTACTCACTTTCCGTAGAGTCAAGCGTAGAAGAGAAGCAGCTTTTATTAACATGCTTCGGATAGGGCAATTTACCTGGCACATCAGTTATTTCGTACCATCCTTAATATTTACGACAATGTGATGGCGCTCGGTCGTGTTTCGATATCTGACGTGCAGAATCAAGGTAATGCCAAGTGTTGCAGGAAGAAGGGAATGCTGCGTGTTGAAATATTCAGTTCGCAACCTCATTTCTCAGTCTCAACAGTAGTCAGTCTTAGAAATGTGATCAGTCGCTTTCGGTGTATCGTGGATAGTCTCAGTTTTCAGGATAGTTTGTGAGATTTACGACAACAATGTGATGGCGATCGCTCGTGTTTTGATATTTGACACATACTACGTACAGAGTCAAGGCAATGCCAAGTGTCGCAGGAAGAAGGAAACGCTAACTGTGTTGATACTCAGTTCGCAACTTCATTTCTCAGTTTCTGTCAGAAATGCACCAGTCGCGGTCCCGGTGTCGGGCTCAGTTTTGGACGTGCGGCGAAAACACTTCGTGCCGAGCAAGCGGTTGCGCGTGGGTATAGTCGAGATATTTCAAAGCTGGCGGCAACGGGGGGGGGGTCTCAATCCTTCTCTGACTCTCGTGTCGGAGCAGACTACTCGTATCTACAGCACTATACACTACAACCACAGTAGTACTGCTGTACAGCAGTACGTACTACTGCAGCAGCAGCAGTGCTACAGACCAGCTGCTCGCTACATCGTACGTACAAAACAGCAGTACTTTGTACCTGGTACTACGCTGTTGTTCTACGTACAAACTCATATTTCTACCCTGAAAAGAAGGGAGCTACAGCATCAGTACCAAGGCAGTATGAATCCACCCGAGAAAAAATCGGCTAAACTTTTTGTTGTCGTATTATTGTGCTACTACTGTTCTACGGTAGTACTGACTGTACAAAGACTGCCGTGCTTGCTGCTGTAGTATCGTACTCGTATCCCGACGAAGCAAGGCCGAAGGGGTGGAAGGGACTAAAGCTCGCTCATGGAGGTAGTTGGGAGTAGGTAGTCCCATTTGCGAGACCGAGCTATCGAAGCTCGCGACCGACAAAAAAGCCCAAGATCCTGGAACAAATACAGGTAAAAAGTACGTACGTAGAACCTCGCTATGAGTACGAGTATCTCCAAGAAACAACCACAAAATGATCTTGCTGCCTCGAAGAAACAACCTCGACGCCCCGCAAATAGCCTTCCTGCCTCGAAGAAAAAGTGTCGATGTCCCGCCGTCTCGAAAGAGCCGACGGATTGAAGGCCGCCGCGCTCGGCGGCGACGCGCGACCTCGAGAGAGCGCGAGCGGGAACAGGCCCGTCGGAGGCCGGAGAAGGCGACCCGCGAGAGAACGGACGAGAAAGCGCGGGCGAGGCGCCGAGAGCTGACGCGTTTCCATTTCGGTCTGAAGCCCAGACGATAGGAGGGACTTCGGCCATTTCCAAAATCACGAGAGGCATCGATGCTCATTTTATTTATATCTATATGCTTGTCGCCTAGAACCAACCCACCGACCCGAAGCCGAACCCTAACCCGAACCCTAACGCTTACCCTATGTCAGTGGTCAGTGCTTGGATACTGTGCTTGGTAAGACTCTAGCTTGACTCGGCCGGCATTCATTGATGCTGCGCTTGGAAAGACTATATCTACAGTAGTGTGTGTGTTCTTCACATTAAACGTTCCTTTCTACCCGTCGACATCCAGCACACCCAGTGTCCGTGCCGATTCTTCATCCTAAAAAGGTACCAGTTCTGTGGTCACAAAACTACGACACAGAGATACTACGCTCAGTGCAGTGAGCAGAGCAGACAATGCAATGTCATATACGACAGGCAAGACCTACCCTGCTAGCAACCCAGGTGCATGCAAGAGAGAAAAAGAGAAAAAAGAAAAAAAGCGAAAAGGAAAAAATAATAAAAAGTAAATATACTGAAGCAAATCAACAATCAAGCAACCAAACAAAAGCATAGTACGTAGGTTGATCCGGCCACGTATAGTAATAGTAGTACAAAAATAGTGGCGCATACAACTTTTCCGGCAACAGGGCAGCTGTGTCCTATATTTTTTTATATATTGATGTACGAGTAGGGGGTCCTTTTTTTGTAGGCCATCCCCCTTACAGTAGTGTGTGTGTTCTTCACATTAAACCTTCCTTTCTACCCGTCGACATCCAGCACACCCAGTATCCGTGCCGATTCTTCATCCTAAGAAGGTACCAGTTCTGTGGTCACAAAACTACGCACAGAGATACTACGTAGTACAGGACACCAAATATAAAAAACAGGCTAATATAAGAAAGCCAGACAGAGATTTAGAGGAAAACAAGAAATTCGGGAGTCGTTATCTTGAAATTAGTGTAGAAAGCCTCCTCTCTCAGATAAGAAATCCAGCCTGGACCAGATTTCCTGTTTCTTGTTATTACGGGGTGGGCTAATGTAGTAAATAGGACCTCGGGTACACACTAAAACCATCATATTTCCCTGTTTTTAGTAACAACGTTTGGTCCTATTTACTATGGTGTCCTGCAATAGATTTTTTTTTTTAATCCTCCGGCGGATGGGTAAAAATAAAGCTTACGCCCTCCATAGGTGTCCTGTGCTGTACCCCATATAGGCTGCTGTGTCTGTCGTGTGACTCGATGGACTCGATTGTTGTTGTTGTTGTTCTCACATTAAAAAACCGTGCCGGTCTCTCTATCCAGTACCTCCATCTGTCCGTACTAATCCAACACTTGACACGCGTGGTCGCAGGCTCACTTACCCAAAAAAAGGTATACTGAAATACAAGTGGAACCCGAAGGGTCCGCAAAGCGATCAAAGTCAGTCGAAAACAGATAGTCTGGAGCCCTCCGCTCCCGTCTATACGCTATGTGAAGGTAAAAATAAAACTGGAAACGCCAACATCACCAATCGGGGGTATACGCCCCCTGATTCTATGTTGGTGCCCCTATAATGCCGGGGTGTTCCGTGCCGGGTTCACGCCGGTCAGGCAAACAAATCGAGTCCTCCACCCCGATTTTAAACGCAGACATGATACGGGGGAAGGGAACTGTGGTCCCGTGCGACTGATGTATTATTTATGTTACCGTGATCGCTTTTGCCTTTGTTTCTCCGCCTTCCGTATTTTTCCTAGGACTTTCTTTGGTGGCTTAGCTACGTACGTATTCATTTTGTTTTTGTCATTCCCCGTTCTCTTTCCGGGACTCTCGTGTGTTACACGAGAACGAAACGGAATTGAGTTGGAAGTGCCACGTACCCGTTGTATGGGTGGCGCCCAAGGGAAGGGAGACGGAGGGTGGGGGGGGTCATAGGGAAACCAGGACGGACGAAAGCAGGAAAGAGACGGCAAACAGAGTAGGTGCCAGACCGACTAGCTGGTAGAACCTGCCTGTACTACGGGCACAAACCTGCCTCGGCTGGCCTTTGGTGTGCTCCGGCTGGCTGTCCTTTCCTGTCGTTCTCAGTCTTGCTCTGTTGGCGCTGTTTCGGTCCATTTCATTTCGTTTCATTTCATTTGGTTTTTTATTGGAGGTCGCATCTCCTCTGGGAGAAGCACGACACATTCTTTCTTTTTTTGTCATGCTTTTTATTTGGTTGCTTGATTGTTGATTTGCTTCAGTATATTTACTTTTTATTATTTTTTCCTTCTTCCTTTTTCCTTTTCGCTTTTTCTTCTTTTTTTGCTCTTTTTTCTCTTGCATGCACCTGGATTGCTAGCAGGGTAGGTCTTGCTTGTCGTATATCGCATTGCATTGTCTGCTCTGCTTACTGCACTGAGCGTAGTATCTCGGTATCTCTGTGTCGTAGTTTTGTGACCACAGAACTGGTACCTTTTTAGGATGAAGAATCGGCACGGGCACTGGGTGTGCTGGATGTCGACGGGTAGAAAGGAAGGTTTAATGTGAAGAACACACAAATGTGTGTGTGTGTGTGTGTTCTTCACATTAAACCTTCCTTTCTACCCGTCGACATCCAGCACACCCAGTGTCCGTGCCGATTCTTCATCCTAAAAAGGTACCAGTTCTGTGGTCACAAAACTACGACACAGAGATACTACGCTCAGTGCAGTAAGCAGAGCAGACAATGCAATGCCATATACGACAGGCAAGACCTACCCTGCTACTCGTAGCAATCCAGGTGCATGAAAGAGATAAACAAAAAACAAAAGAAAAGGAAAAAGCGAAAAGGAAAAAAAGAATACAAAGTAAACATAATACTCGTAAAGCAAATCAACAAACAATCAAACAACCAAACAAAAACATGACAAGAAAACTAACAGGAGGGTACTGCTACTGCTTGTAATATTAATATTAATCAACATGTTGTTTCACTTGTTGGATGGAGGTTCTTGATTTCATTGAAGTATGCTCTCGTTTACCAAAACCACGTGCAGTACGTATTATACGTACCAGGTACCCTCTGGTATAATACATAGACCGATGCGAGTCGACGAGGGAAGTAAGGGCTGAATTATTCCAGTATTCTCGCGATACAAATGCAAGGCACGAACCGTAGTAGTAGTGGGGGGGGAGGGAGAAGAGCCTACGTTGTGACCCCGGACCTGAGTTACGACGATTAATCTATAGGAAGGAGAGAGACAAGAAGGGCGAAGATAATAAATGGGATGGAAAAAAAAAAAAAAAAAGTAGAGTACATACGCGTATATACGAGTAGGCGTTCTTTTGTGTTTGAACAAATTACAGCTACTAGTATCATAGCATGTATTTGTACTAACTTCGAGAAGAAAACAATAATTGGAAATCGGAAAGGGCAAGGAGGCCGGCCGCTAAGAATCTGTAATGAATACCTTGGTATATGTTTTTTCGTTTGTTTTTTTTGTCCATCCCGTTTATCTTCTTCGCACTTCTGTCTCTCTTCCTCCCTAGTCATAACTCAGATCCGGGGTCACAAAGTAGGCTCCTCTCCCTCCTCCCCCACTACGGCCCTTGCCTTGATTTTTATCGCGCAGAGGGTTCAGCCTTCCCAACGCTCGTCGATTTTCATCGAATTTTGCTAACTCACGCTCTCGCGCTTTCCGCTTGTCAAGGTATTGTTTAGCGAGAAACAGTCCCTACGAGCACGAGTATGCACTCGGGGGGGCTCGAACCCGCGATCTTGACTCTGTCTAACAGGGACGAGATTCATCTGTCATTCCACCGGGGACGCCGACCTAGAATAATAATAAACTGCTCAACACCTCCCAAGGCCGCGCACCAGGCATCCAGCAAAGCTGCCTCCTCTCCAAAATCGATGTCACAGCTGACCATTTGATTTCTCAAAAAAAGATAGGCACCGAACAAAACAAATAATCTCCCGTGTCACAAAGTAATACTCAAAACTCTTCAAGCATGAAATATAAAATACCCATACTCATATGAGTCAGTACAGGACAACCTAATAAGAAACAGGGAAGCTGGCCCAGGCTGGATTTCTTATTTGAGAGAGGGTGATTTCTACATGAATTCCAAGATAACCGCACTCGGATATCGTACGTACTCTCCGTTAAATATCAGCCTGGTTTTCTTAGTAGCCTGTTTCTTAGCATAGGCGTCCTGCACTGCTGCTGTGTACTGCAACCTGCAACAACACCATTTATGAAACTGTTTTTAATCCTGTGGTGCAGCGGAGGACCAGACCGCAGCAATGCCGTGACTACGCGTCGTGGCGGTCGATTCTCGTCGGTGTGGGTCCCCCGCAATGGGCCTATCTAACGACGTTCTGCGGGACCTAACTGCACCACAGGTGGCCGGGGCCTCCCCCTTGCATAATGTGGGCGTAAATAAACAAACCCTTGTGGCACGCTTGCTTGTGGAGACCTTTTTTTCTTTTTCTTTTTCTTTTTCCCATCCCATGTATTACCTTCGCCCTTATTTTCTCTATCCTTCCTATATACCAGGTATGAATAGTCGTACATCAGATCCGGGGTCACAAAGTGGGCTGTTCTCCCTCTCCCCCCACTACGGTTCGTGCTTCTTCAACTCTACTTTCTTCCCTCGTCAACTCGCATCGAATTGAGACTACCCACGCGACTGTCAACAGGCGCTCTCACCAGTTGATTCCGTTTTTTATCGAGCAGCGTACATACCATACATACATACGTACGTAAGTAGCACACAGCACACATCAGCATTGGACGTGCCAAATTGAGAGGTTTTCGACACCTTTTTTTGTGGGGCTTGTTACACCGATGAAGTTCAATGTCTGCACAGGGGATGGTCTACGTCCCCACTGCTGTGCCAGGGGGGGTCCCGGTCGGGTGTGACTCGTAGAGTTCAAATCTGATGGCTGGACTCTCCAGCGTCACTTCGAGCTACGCAACAGACGTACATACTTGTCATGAAGGGCCGGCCTCTTAGTGTCAGTACATATATAGCTTGGAAGGAGTTTCGCCTTTTGTCCTTGTTGCTGAAGCGTATGAATGGGTGGTACGGCAGTGAGCCTGGAGTGGTTGGGTGGGTTGATCACTGCAAGAGTCAGGAGGAGCAGACCACATGATATATGCACGCACGACTATCATCGTGTGCACACACCCTCAACAGCAGGACCAAAGCACGCATTTATTTATTTATTTCCATCCCATTTATCATCTTCCGCCCTTTTTATCTCTCCTTCCTATACGTATATATTAATAGTCGTAACTCAGATCCGGGGTCACAAAGTAGGCTCTTCTCCCTCCTCCCCTACCACGGTTCGTGCCTTGCCTTTTTACGGCGACAAGACTCCAAGCCCTTTCTTCCCTCCTCGAAGTCTCATCGAATTGCGCCTAACCCACGCTGCTATTAATAGGCGCTCTCAGAAGTTGATTCCGTTTTTTTATTTACTTTTTTTTTTGCAAATAAACTCAAACGTCTGGCCCACGTGAGATTTGAACCCCAGAAACCAACTCTTCGTAGCATTCGAGGGTACCGCTAGGTCATCGGGGCGACCGAAAGCATGTATATAGGTGCGTTCGTTGCCTATCTAACGAGGAAGAGAACGGAGGGTGCAGTTGGAGGAGGCGGGCAGAACAGCCAGTTGGGAGGTTTAGCTTAATGAGGAAGACCCGCAGTCAGCACCAAGTAGGGGAAGAGGCTTACGACTAATGTACGTAACGTACGTCGTAGACAATGTAGGTATACGTATACGTACATAGCTTGAATGGCGGTTTCGGCTCATAGCAGAGCATGTGTGCAGCGGCAGTGGACTCGCTGAAAGCGAGAAACATGATGAGCTTGAATGCCTGCAGTCCTCATGCTATTTATGGTGCAAACTGCAAACAGAGTACAGGACACCTCTATACGAGTACTTATGATAAGAAACAAGCTAATGAAAAGGCCCAGGCTGGGATTCTGAGTAAAATAAGAAATTCGGGATTCGTTATCTTGAAGTTAGTGCAGAAAGCACCCTCTCTCAAATAAGAAATCCAGCCTGGACCAGATTTCCTGTTTCTTAGTATTAATAGGTGTCTTGTACTGCTGTACATAAGTATTGTTTTGGAGCTTTTTATCATGGATTTGTATGCCGTGCGGTAAACGGTGTGACTTGACAACCTGCCGAGAAAAAAAATTGTCGCAGTACACTACTTTGCGCAATAAGAAATTAGCGTTCAAGAATTCGGCGTTTTGCATCCCGTCGCAATGTAAGAAACTGTACGAAACAAGCATTTATGATCACATCGGAAGGAAAATAAGCCCCAAGTAGCCTTGGCCGGAAGAATTGAACTTCGTACTCTGTAACTCTATCGCGTACTACGTATATAGCAGTCAGCTTTGCTAGTTTTTCACTACTGCTGTCACTTTCACAACTATTTTTCGTTCTATATAATACGTAATGGTTGCTACGCTCCGGCACTTTCGTCACCCATAACCACTTGTGTACAGTGTAGAGTAGAGCGATGCTCTTTTCGCAACCATACCACGTCGCACTCGTACATTGTTGTTGTTGTTGTTGTTGTCTTCACATTAAACTCGTTTCAGTTGCTAATCCCTATAGTCTGATCTAGCAAGATCACAGCCCGTGGTCACAAAAGTGCTAGAGCCATCAGAGAATCCTAAAGAACACGCACACTTAGCAGGGAAAGGATACACCAGTCCGAAGAGGTACACCTAAAATCCCTACAGCATGTTATGCGTGTCCAAAACTGAACTACACGCCCGCAATCTCCATTCGACTACAGCAGCACCGCCCCCCTCCCCCCCCCTCCCACTCTTTACCAATGAATTTGCCGACTACAGCGTAACTACTGTCTGAAGTGCTGTCTGTACAAAAACACATGGTAGGCGTGGGAACAAGATGGAGCACGCAGCTGCTGTCTGAAGTGCTGCTGGAATGACAGTCCGCGGGCACACAGTGAAAAAGAACAGCCAACCAAAGCCATCACGTCAATTGACAATTACCCGAATCTATCCTGAACGTCTGTGTTAGGCACAGCATTATAACCATCGACACTGATTAGGAATCGTTCTACATTGAAGGGGTCTTCCACGATCAGGCACACAATGAAGGCACCCGGGGTGTCCGCGCCATCTCTGCCGCGTCTCTCTACAAAATCAGTGACGTCATCCACACAGACCCAACAACGGTGTATTATTTAATTATTTTAATTCACCCATAATCAAGTGTTGATTATGATTTTTTTGGTGATTAATTGTGATCACGTGATGTGATACTGTATATGTTGTTGATTATTGATTATATATCAACTAATGAATCATGATGAATACGAGATAGTTTATTATTCTCTAATGAAAAAGGGGCGGTTTGTGACGGAACCGTGAAAAAAATGGGCGTACATACCTGCGGCGCAACCAAAAGGGTTCTGCTTATCACCAGCAAATATGTCAGGAGACGGCACTTTGTACCCCTTGACCGACGGCGTCAAGAAAAATGCCTTGACGGACATGCATTGACGGCAAAACCCGGGGACAGGGAGTAAAAATCCCTGTCTTTGGAAAACCCCTCGACGTATATATATATTATTTTTAAACCCGTATTTTCCTTAGTACTGACTGCTGACTATTAGTAGTCTATATCTGCCTCGGTCAAAGCTGATGCTGTGCTGGTGCTCAGGCACTGGCACGCAGCACACGCAGCAAGCAGGCACACTACATGAGCAAATAAGTACGGGTTTCTCCACAGAAAATGGGGGGTGTTCTAGCGGGGAGAGGGGACAATCCGTCTAGGCGGATGGAAATGCCTTGACGGACGCCCTTGACGGATTGACTGCTTGACGGTTGCCCGTATCTCCTGACACCTTTGATCACCAGCAACTGCTTCGTACGTAGGCGAACTTATCGTTACAAAAACATGCAATCGTCTGGGTGGGAAAAGGGTGAGAGAGGAGATATCATTTCCCTTCATGAAAGCATGAACTATGACGGATGGTAGATCGCGTGTTTTACTGCCGTATCCTGGAGTACTGCACACTACAGGTCGTAGGGTGTATTCCAAGTACTGCACGCAGCGCGGTGAAGGGTATTGGAAATCTAGCATGCACGCCATCATTCTTGGTATCGTTACGTAGCACGCGAATGGTGGCGACATACCGGGGGAGGTGCTAAGCAGGGCATTGATTGATGAGTTATCATAATAGGTGCTTCTGACGACTTGCTGTGATGGAACACTGCTGTCTGTTGTTGTTGTTGTTGTTGTTGTTGCAAGTTGCTACGGTCGCATTGTAGGCCACACGCCACACTTGAGGGGGCGTGGGGGGGGGGCGTGGGGGGGGGGGGGGGGGGTTCCGTGCATGAGGGAAACAAGGTCCCATTCGCGCAGCTGGCGCCAGAATCATGTGAAATAAACGCGTCAACAATAATCATGATTATTGAGCACATCATCGTTGTACAAAGATGTCAGGAGACGGCACTTTTACCCCTTGACGGTCCTTGACGGCAAAACCCAGGGACACCAAGTAAAAATCCCCGTTTGTTGTTGGAGAACGCCTGACCATATTTTGGAAAACCAGTATTTTTTCGTTGAGTTATTTTTTTCCGCCAATTTTTTTTCTCGTTCGGAGTTCAGATCTACAGCAGTATTTTGGTACACCACGAGCAACGAGCAACAAAGCAATATCCTCGTATCGTGTTGCTCCTTCATGATGTGTTGGAGCCAGCAGCACCAAAAACAATTAAGTAGGGGGGTTTCCACAGAGAAAAGAATAGAGATGGCTCCCGGATTCGTGGGAACCGGGTACCCGGAGGCGGGTACCCGGAACCGTCGGTACCGGTACCGTCCCGGTTTCATTTTTATTACCCGCGGTACTGGGTATCTCGGGTACCCGGGTTCCCGGGTACCCGGGTACCCGGGTTCTTTCGCATTTTTATTCATTGAGAGAGACGACATGAAGGCTTGCCCTCCCACCTTCCGCCTCACCACGCCTCACCACCCCGCCTGAGGACCGTTCATGCCGCTCAAACACAAGAGTGGAGCAAAATGCACATGTAACCCAGGGTACACGTACGGAAACCCGGGTACCCGGGTACCCGGGATACCCAGTACCGCGGGAACCCGGGACGGTACTGGTCAAATCCCACCGAAGGCGGTACTGGTACCGGTTCCAATTTTCGAATCCGGGAGCCATCTCTAGTGTGACGCGAGGTGCGAAGGGAGGAGGGGGTCTCCGCGTACGTCGGCATTTGTATAGGGGGCATAGGGTGGAACTATGAAGGGCCTCTGATTGGCTTAAAAACGACAAAAAGAGTGAAAGTCAAGCAGAGTAGACAAAATCAGGTATACCTGGGTTTTAAAGAGGCAAAAACAGGTACAACGAGTCGTGGACCAATGGCAGGGCACATGGAGTGCGTTTTTTACTTGATTTCAAGTATGTACCTGTTTTTGGCCGCAAACGGACCAGGTATACCTGTTTTTGGCCGCTGCCCTAATAATAATACTGCGTTTTCGCTCTTTTTTCACAACCATAAATACAACCATTGCGTCCACGGCGTGAAGCAGTAGTCTACAGACTACCAATCTGTCCCTAAATATAAGTATCATTTGTAAGTTAATATTGGATCAAAACGCTGATTATATTTCGGTACAGAGTGGTATCTAGACTCTAAAAACTACGCATGTATCGCATTTTTCATCTTTCATCGAAACCACTTGCGTACGAGTATAGTATGGGGAAATCGGACACAGTTGGAAATTCCGCCACAGAGAGCCCAAAGGGATCCAGGTAGTCTGTATTGCTGCTGTGTAAAAAGTACAAGGCCATTTCCACTTGCATTCGTTTGCGATGATGTGGTCCCTTGATCCTTGTCCTGGTGCCTCGGCCGAGCAGAAGAGGCAGTTGCTGGCAGCTGGGAGCTGGCAGCTGGCAGGCTAGACTACAGCCAGCAGCAGTACCCATCACACCTACCTATCGTACACATGTACAACCACAGCTCGTGCGGGTATCAAAATCGAACCAGGAGGAAGTCTCTTGCGTCATTCTTATTCGCGGGCTAATTTCGTTCTCACCTCAGCCACAAGAAGAGCACACGTTCGTCTCCTTCTCAAGATGGAAATGCGCCTCCGTTGATCGTACGCGACCAGCTCTCGCCCCTTTCTCCTTCGCAGGCAGGCCAGTGCTATGTACGAAGTATATACGTACTGGCACCCCTGTAGGTATAATATGATCGTACTCGCAGGTCCAGAGCACAAAAGGGGTAGATAGCCTCAGAGCACAGGCGGCGGACGTCAGTTCCGTGACGCCACGTGATCGCATAAAATGCACCGAAACGGGGTGTGATCGCGCAGATCGGTTGCCGTCTTGATGCGCAATGCTCCTGGTGGTTTATATAACAGGGCTGAGAAACCTGCCTGCTGCTGCACAGCTGCGCAACAGCAGCAGCGCACAGCTGCCCCCAAAAAAAGATGAAGAAAAAACTGAGAGAAACGCGGATGGACAACACAAGCGAAAGCTACGAGACCGGTCTTTCTGGACGCGTCAAGGCCTCTTATGTCAGTATTATGCTACGTTTAGTATGTAAGTCGGTCAGTCAAGCGGTCAAACTGCGGTCTCCCAATATTTTTTTGTAAGCATCGGTGACCGGTGACATGTTCCGTTTCGGGCCATTTCTCGGCTGGGATTGATATTGCGCCGCGTTTTTGCGGCACATTAAAATCTAAATCAGCCCTGGACTGACTTGTCGACCCACGTGAGCTCTACGTACACCCCCCATCGTGACACTCTCCACAAGCTCTCTCTCGCGTGCTCGACATTCCCTCTACTACGACGTGCAAAACATCACTGGCAATTCTCCTTTTACTCCCACCACCAGTGCTGCCACCGCTCTGCCTCTCGTCCGGCACAGCATGGCGGGCCAGCCACACATGAGCAGCGCTACTATTTTGAAAGATTCCCAGCTCCCGCGCAACAAGGATGCCACGGAAGAGTCATCGCTCACGGCGTCATACCGGCAGGGCGAGCTGATCAAACTGATGGTAATGTGATACATCTCCAGGCTCTGCTCGTAGCGCACTGCCTGCTTGCTCTATGCTTGCTCTATCTTGTGTGTCTACGAGGTCGTGTTCGGGCCCTTGCTGTGAGAAAAGCGATTCGGCTTGGGCACCCCACGGACGCGCGAGCGAATCTTGTGCGAGGGCCCTACAAGCAGCAGTTAGCAGTAGTATATTAGTAGTAGTACGAGTTGTAGTAGTAGTAGTAGTAGTAGTAGTAGTAGTAGTAGTAGTAGTAGTAGTAGTAGTAGTAGTAGTAGTAGTAGTAGTAGTAGTAGTAGTAGTAGCTTGTAGGGCCCTCGCACAAGATTCGCTCGCGCGTCCGTGGGGTGCCCAAGCCGAATCGCTTTTCTCACAGCAAGGGCCCGAACACGACCTCGTAGACACACAAGATAGAGCAAGCATAGAGCAAGCAGGCAGTGCGCTACGAGCAGAGCCTGAAGATGTATCACATTACCATCAGTTTGATCAGCTCGCCCTGCCGGTATGACGCCGTGAGCGATGACTCTTCCGTGGCATCCTTGTTGCGCGGGAGCTGGGAATCTTTCAAAATAGTAGCGCTGTTCATGTGTGGCTGGCCCGCCATGCTGTGCCGGACGAGAGGCAGAGCGGTGGCAGCACTGGTGGTGGGAGTAAAAGGAGAATTGCCAGTGATGTTTTGCACGTCGTAGTAGAGGGAATGTCGAGCACGCGAGAGAGAGCTTGTGGAGAGTGTCACGATGGGGGGTGTACGTAGAGCTCACGTGGGTCGACAAGTCAGTCCAGGGCTGATTTAGATTTTAATGTGCCGCAAAAACGCGGCGCAATATCAATCCCAGCCGAGAAATGGCCCGAAACGGAACATGTCACCGGTCACCGATGCTTACAAAAAAATATTGGGAGACCGCAGTTTGACCGCTTGACTGACCGACTTACATACTAAACGTAGCATAATACTGACATAAGAGGCCTTGACGCGTCCAGAAAGACCGGTCTCGTAGCTTTCGCTTGTGTTGTCCATCCGCGTTTCTCTCAGTTTTTTCTTCATCTTTTTTTGGGGGCAGCTGTGCGCTGCTGCTGTTGCGCAGCTGTGCAGCAGCAGGCAGGTTTCTCAGCCCTGTTATATAAACCACCAGGAGCATTGCGCATCAAGACGGCAACCGATCTGCGCGATCACACCCCGTTTCGGTGCATTTTATGCGATCACGTGGCGTCACGGAACTGACGTCCGCCGCCTGTGCTCTGAGGCTATCTACCCCTTTTGTGCTCTGGACCTGCGAGTACGATCATATTATACCTACAGGGGTGCCAGTACGTATATACTTCGTACATAGCACTGGCCTGCCTGCGAAGGAGAAAGGGGCGAGAGCTGGTCGCGTACGATCAACGGAGGCGCATTTCCATCTTGAGAAGGAGACGAACGTGTGCTCTTCTTGTGGCTGAGGTGAGAACGAAATTAGCCCGCGAATAAGAATGACGCAAGAGACTTCCTCCTGGTTCGATTTTGATACCCGCACGAGCTGTGGTTGTACATGTGTACGATAGGTAGGTGTGATGGGTACTGCTGCTGGCTGTAGTCTAGCCTGCCAGCTGCCAGCTCCCAGCTGCCAGCAACTGCCTCTTCTGCTCGGCCGAGGCACCAGGACAAGGATCAAGGGACCACATCATCGCAAACGAATGCAAGTGGAAATGGCCTTGTACTTTTTACACAGCAGCAATACAGACTACCTGGATCCCTTTGGGCTCTCTGTGGCGGAATTTCCAACTGTGTCCGATTTCCCCATACTATACTCGTACGCAAGTGGTTTCGATGAAAGATGAAAAATGCGATACATGCGTAGTTTTTAGAGTCTAGATACCACTCTGTACCGAAATATAATCAGCGTTTTGATCCAATATTAACTTACAAATGATACTTATATTTAGGGACAGATTGGTAGTCTGTAGACTACTGCTTCACGCCGTGGACGCAATGGTTGTATTTATGGTTGTGAAAAAAGAGCGAAAACGCAGTATTATTATTAGGGCAGCGGCCAAAAACAGGTATACCTGGTCCGTTTGCGGCCAAAAACAGGTACATACTTGAAATCAAGTAAAAAACGCACTCCATGTGCCCTGCCATTGGTCCACGACTCGTTGTACCTGTTTTTGCCTCTTTAAAACCCAGGTATACCTGATTTTGTCTACTCTGCTTGACTTTCACTCTTTTTGTCGTTTTTAAGCCAATCAGAGGCCCTTCATAGTTCCACCCTATGCCCCCTATACAAATGCCGACGTACGCGGAGACCCCCTCCTCCCTTCGCACCTCGCGTCACACTAGAGATGGCTCCCGGATTCGAAAATTGGAACCGGTACCAGTACCGCCTTCGGTGGGATTTGACCAGTACCGTCCCGGGTTCCCGCGGTACTGGGTATCCCGGGTACCCGGGTACCCGGGTTTCCGTACGTGTACCCGGGGTTACATGTGCATTTTGCTCCACTCTTGTGTTTGAGCGGCGTGAACGGTCCTCAGGCGGGGTGGTGAGGGTGGTGAGGCGGAAGGTGGGAGGACAAGCCTTCATGTCGTCTCTCTCATGAATAAAAATGCGAAAGAACCCGGGTACCCGGGTACCCGGGAACCCGGGTACCCGAGATACCCAGTACCGCGGGTAATAAAAATGAAACCGGGACGGTACCGGTACCGACGGTTCCGGGTACCCGCCTCCGGGTACCCGGTTCCCACGAATCCGGGAGCCATCTCTATTCCCTGGTAGCTGGTAGGGGTCTCGTGTGTGGTGTATGGCGTGCTGTGTGAAGGTAGGTAGGGTATGCTGTGCATTGTGCGCTGTGCGCTGTCTATCGGGGGCTCCGTGGAGCGTAACTAAAAACGGGTACCCGGGTACCCGGGAACCCGGGAACCCGGTATACCCAGTACCGCGGGTAATGAAAATGGAACCGGGACGGTACCGGTACCGACGGTTCCGGGTACCCGCCTCCGGGTACCCGGTTCCCACGAAGCCGGGAGCCATCTCTACATTGCCATGTGAAATACGAGGTATGTGAAATTTGAAATGTTCAAAAAACGATTATTATGGAGGGGGGGGAAAAGGCGCTATATATTACGGTGGACCTATGAGTAAATAGAACCATATACGATTGCTATTAAAAATAGTTAACTATACCACTCCGTCCCGAAATATAAGCACTGCTTTTATTTAATATTAATCTACAAAATATGCTTCTATTTCGGGACAGAGTGGTATATAGGTTTGCTATGGCCCCCCGTAATATTAATAAATGCCCGATGAATAGTCGTACCTGGTATGGCCTTATTTAGGGCCCGTCTTAACGAAGAAAAAAACAATTCGATTTGGAAAAAAAAAGAGATAAAATCCGCTTTTCATTGATTGGTCAACACGCGCACCAACGCCAAAGATTAGGATCTTGGGGGGTGCTGGTGCGTGTGTTGATCAATCAATGAAAAGCGAATTTGAATTTTATTTTTGCCCAAATTGAATTTAGTTTATACTCGTTAATATGGGCCCCAAAGCGTACAATGAAAAAAAAAACGCAACACACACACCAGAAAGAAAAAGAACGACGATCTTGGGTTAAGGAGCCTTTAGTAGGTCATTCAGAAATCGTTTCGACCCAAAAAAAGTGCTCGTACTGCGCTGTATCATACCTCTATCACGATCGATCGTAGCTCCTACAGTAGCTCTAACCCTAATAATACTAATAAAATACTCTTGAGTGAATAGTTGTCGCACAGCAGCAGTAGTACGAGTAGTTGTGAGTTAGCCGGGTAATAAGCGGATACCAATCTGGACGGAAATATAAGGAACATTTAGGCTTTAATATGAATATTAAACGGTCCTTACATTTCCGCCCAGAGTGGTTGAGGCATGTTGTCACAGGTTTTTGGGTTGTGATCCTCAAAACGCGTGAGAATGCTTGGCGGGCTGTTGGACGCAAAGAAGCTCCATCTCGTGACACATATAATATACCTGGTATATATTATATACTGCTGTACCCGTATCAAAACATACCCGGCCGGATATAATACACTATGATGTCATATATATGCACATTGCATCAAGGCAACTCGCAACTCGTTGCGAGTGCGATTACCACCACTCCTATTATTATACTACTGCTGCTGTACTGCTGTTAAAATGCCGCTATACCTACTGGTATGTTCCTGCTACGAAGTACATCCACGGTATCATATGCTACAACCACAACAGCGACGTATGACAGCTGTGCGCTCCTCTTTCTCTGTACTGATTGTTGTCTACAAGACCAACGGACGGTAGCGAGCCAGAGCGGGTAGACAAGACGGGTCGGGCAAGCTTTTTCATGGTGTATACTTCTATGCACTACTCGTATACTGCCTGTAATGTACCATTACATATGACATGTGATACATACGAGTATTCATATGTGGAGATGTCTCAAACTCACAGGAAGGCGACGAGACCCAGCAAGATCCCGAAGAAGCACTGCGATCGATGCAGATGATGAGCAAATAAATAAATGTGAACGCGCGACGACGAGCAGAGGACACTATGTTAAAAACCGCAGGTATACCACCGACCACACACAGGCTGCAGGTAAATCATTGACCATGCGCGGCTACCTTTTCTTTCCTGGAGACTATCTACGGACTATGACCTCATATGGGCCATAACCGCATAATATATACTGCTGTTGTATACAGACTGGAGACGTTACGCACAAGTCTGACGGGGAAATAATGAACACATTCCGCGTTGTCTTGTATGGCATACCAGGTACACGACGTGCAATTGCCCAGTAACTGCAGGGGGAGAGTGAGATATTCCCTTATACTTCGTCCTCGACGCACGTTGTTTTTCGATTCCAGCACGCAGCAAGAAGTGATCGATCTGTGACGAGGTATGCTCGAGGCTCTACGGAGTACACGTAGCTAGCAGTTAGCAGTAGTATATTAGTAGTAGTACGAGGTGTAGTAGTAGTAGTAGTAGTAGTAGTAGTAGTAGTAGTAGTAGTAGTAGTAGTAGTAGTAGTAGTAGTAGTAGTAGTAGTAGAGCTACGTGTACTCCGTAGAGCCTCGAGCATACCTCGTCACAGATCGATCACTTCTTGCTGCGTGCTGGAATCGAAAAACAACGTGCGTCGAGGACGAAGTATAAGGGAATATCTCACTCTCCCCCTGCAGTTACTGGGCAATTGCACGTCGTGTACCTGGTATGCCATACAAGACAACGCGGAATGTGTTCATTATTTCCCCGTCAGACTTGTGCGTAACGTCTCCAGTCTGTATACAACAGCAGTATATATTATGCGGTTATGGCCCATATGAGGTCATAGTCCGTAGATAGTCTCCAGGAAAGAAAAGGTAGCCGCGCATGGTCAATGATTTACCTGCAGCCTGTGTGTGGTCGGTGGTATACCTGCGGTTTTTAACATAGTGTCCTCTGCTCGTCGTCGCGCGTTCACATTTATTTATTTGCTCATCATCTGCATCGATCGCA
The DNA here is from genome assembly GCA_008828725.1 of Saccharina japonica. Lineage (NCBI taxonomy): Eukaryota > Phaeophyceae > Laminariales > Laminariaceae > Saccharina > Saccharina japonica. Next base: position 381,316 of record MEHQ01001097.1, read on the forward strand.
GTGCTTCTTCGGGATCTTGCTGGGTCTCGTCGCCTTCCTGTGAGTTTGAGACATCTCCACATATGAATACTCGTATGTATCACATGTCATATGTAATGGTACATTACAGGCAGTATACGAGTAGTGCATAGAAGTATACACCATGAAAAAGCTTGCCCGACCCGTCTTGTCTACCCGCTCTGGCTCGCTACCGTCCGTTGGTCTTGTAGACAACAATCAGTACAGAGAAAGAGGAGCGCACAGCTGTCATACGTCGCTGTTGTGGTTGTAGCATATGATACCGTGGATGTACTTCGTAGCAGGAACATACCAGTAGGTATAGCGGCATTTTAACAGCAGTACAGCAGCAGTAGTATAATAATAGGAGTGGTGGTAATCGCACTCGCAACGAGTTGCGAGTTGCCTTGATGCAATGTGCATATATATGACATCATAGTGTATTATATCCGGCCGGGTATGTTTTGATACGGGTACAGCAGTATATAATATATACCAGGTATATTATATGTGTCACGAGATGGAGCTTCTTTGCGTCCAACAGCCCGCCAAGCATTCTCACGCGTTTTGAGGATCACAACCCAAAAACCTGTGACAACATGCCTCAACCACTCTGGGCGGAAATGTAAGGACCGTTTAATATTCATATTAAAGCCTAAATGTTCCTTATATTTCCGTCCAGATTGGTATCCGCTTATTACCCGGCTAACTCACAACTACTCGTACTACTGCTGCTGTGCGACAACTATTCACTCAAGAGTATTTTATTAGTATTATTAGGGTTAGAGCTACTGTAGGAGCTACGATCGATCGTGATAGAGGTATGATACAGCGCAGTACGAGCACTTTTTTTGGGTCGAAACGATTTCTGAATGACCTACTAAAGGCTCCTTAACCCAAGATCGTCGTTCTTTTTCTTTCTGGTGTGTGTGTTGCGTTTTTTTTTTCATTGTACGCTTTGGGGCCCATATTAACGAGTATAAACTAAATTCAATTTGGGCAAAAATAAAATTCAAATTCGCTTTTCATTGATTGATCAACACACGCACCAGCACCCCCCAAGATCCTAATCTTTGGCGTTGGTGCGCGTGTTGACCAATCAATGAAAAGCGGATTTTATCTCTTTTTTTTTCCAAATCGAATTGTTTTTTTCTTCGTTAAAACGGGCCCTAAATAAGGCCATACCAGGTACGACTATTCATGGGGCATTTATTAATATTACGGGGGGCCATAGCAAACCTATATACCACTCTGTCCCGAAATAGAAGCATATTTTGTAGATTAATATTAAATAAAAGCAGTGCTTATATTTCGGGACGGAGTGGTATAGTTACCTATTTTTAATAGCAATCGTATATGGTTCTATTTACTCATAGGTCCACCGTAATATATAGCGCCTTTTCCCCCCCCTCCATAATAATCGTTTTTTGACTTGTTATCAGCACAGAGCTCCTCAAAAAGGAGGAGGGCCTCGGAAAAACATGGTGCACCTCTATAGTTTATTATTCCATACCATCTCCTTGTATCGTTGTATATATCATAGCACGATGAGCTTCAATGCCGATCGCTCACGGCACTCCTGAAGAAGAAAACAACAGCAAGAACAAGGAAGGGTATGCGCGGATCTGAATCCCAGACACCCCACTACCCCCCCTCCCCCCTATATTGGAGGGAAGAACCGGACCGTTGTGATCCCAGGAAACCATAAATCAACTTTTTTTTAATTACCCCACCCCCCCCCGCTACGAGCGAAAAAAAAATAGGGGGGGTCTCTAAAACCAAGTTAAAAAAAAATTAAAAAGGGAACAAGAAACGAAAAAAAAAATGGTTTTCGCTCATTTCGTCCTGTGATCACAGCGATCCGGTTTGTTTTTCATTCTGACATTCCTACGAGTGTGGTGTCGTTTCCTCTTCTTTTTTTACTCCCTTGGCAAGAAAACTATTCGTTTGTTCGGTCCGAACTTGATTGAGGACTTTCGAGGACCTGGGTATTTTGCTTCCGTACATATATAGAACATACCATACGTATATATGTAGTACGTAGATATTTACATACGATACTTCAACATTCATTCTGATCACTACGAAATAGAGAGTAGGCAGAATATTAATATTGGGTTTTTCATCATGTATAAATTATCGCACACACGGTCAGATAGAATGGAATATACCAGGTATTATAATATATACATGCCAGGTACACAACAGGTACACAATAAAAGCAAGCCGCATCAGTAGTATACCAGTAGTAAGTATGTAAAGTACGGTATATAAAGCAGGTGTGAGGAACGCTCGGCCACATCATGCCAGCAGTACCATAACACAGGTACGATATCAACTTGTAATGGCGGCGCATACCACTCTCTGTACTATTATACCTACCAGGTACATATTACGGAGGACCATACATAGTAATAGGACCAAATATTGGTACGTAGTAAAAATATAGGGAAATATACATATGATACCAGGGAAGGTCTTTGTATGTGCCGTAGGTCTTATTTTCTATGGTCGCCCGTAACATAACGTATTCCTATGTACTATTTGTATAAAGAAAATAACAGGTATTAATATGAATAGTAGGTATTCAGTGTACCAGTCACAGGTATCTACGATTCGGTACTTTGTACGTATACTGTGCGTATGAGCAGAATACAGACATACTGCCCAATAAGGCGTAGGGCTGGAGCTGGATGCGAGTTGAGATTTAGAATACCAGGTATAGAAAGTAAGAGTACGTCGCAATGAGAAGGAAGGAGCAGGGACAGCAAATAAACGGAGTAGATGAGAGCTCAGGCCGGCGAAGTAGGCCCAGAAGGCAGTTAGACTTTGTGCATAGGGCTATTAATAGTACTCCTTTCGTTTCCGAGGTTTTAGTTTTTCGGGGTGCTTATGGTGATCAATGTTGAAGCTCATGCTTACACGTTGTCGGATGGAAAGGATGAAAATAATAGTTGTATATAATATATACGAATATAATATATATTCATATATTGTACCTGGTACCTGGTATATGATATCAGAGGATCATAGGGGCGGGGCAACACGATGATCCCAAGCACGAAACCCTCTCTCTCTCTCTCTCCATCTGATCGGAACATTTCGCGCACCGTCTCTCCTCCTCTCCCTTCACCCGCCTTATATTCCTTATTCCTTTTTCAATAGATACGATGGCGCTATGGAGCTGTCCCTTCACGTTGTCTGGAAGGTGGTCCCGGGAGTTATCGAACGGACGGCTAGCGAGACCGATGGGGGGCTAGACCTCATTACCCGCTGGGGCTTTCTCTACACCATAGCCACCTCCGTCTCCCTAGCAACCGCTGCGGGCGTGGGCATCAAGTACCTCGGCTTCCCCGGCGACCTGCCCAACGTCATCCACTGCGTGCACAAGCTCGGATACGTTCCCATGGAGCAGACCTTGCCGATGATCTTCGTCAGCCTCTTCAGCATCGCGGCGGGGGGCTCGCTCGGCCCCGAGGCCCCTCTGGTGGCCGTGTCGGCATCCTTGACGGGCTGGCTGTCAATGCACTACTTCAAGCACGACATGGTGATGGTGCGGAAGTGCACCATCATCGGCATGGCGGCGGGCCTGAGCGCTTTCTTCGGCGTGCAGCTCGGCGGTAAGTCGTGCTGGTGGTGTCGTAATACAGCAGCAGTACGTATAGTCGGCGCTTGGAAAAAAAAATATCACGAACGACGAGCGTACATACATCAGATACAAGCCATTTATTATTACATAACGTGTGCCTCGAGGGCGAAAAAGTGAGGAATTTCAAGATAAAACTTGATTAATTCCACTCGCCCATACCTGGTACCCTCTTACCAGGTATGATATGCCAAACATACGTGTATACGCTCGTATTATACCTCGTATCTGAAGAAAATAAAATACCTGATGTTCTTACGCACGGTTGTTACGTTTTGCCATCCGACCCATGTGCAGAATTGTTCAGCGTCAACATCGATCAATCACAGATCACTTCGCAGATAGAAAAGAAACCGAGGCGGGAAACCACAGCCTTACGTACGTTATTATAGGGGGGGGTGTGGTCTCTTGTATAGGCCCGATGTTTTTCAGCAGTCCGGAACCACTCCCTTGCAACCTGAACCCCTAGAAATCTACAATAAAAAAATTGGGTCATTAGTTTTTGGGGGGGTTTTTCGATTTTGCCCCCGACACGGGATTTTTCGTAACGCTGCGCCAATAAATTAGATTTTCAAGTCCATTTTTTTAATGAGACACATAACTAAACGCGGTAGTGGACATAATGGAACGCCCCCCCCCCCCCCCCCGCGCCTGCTCCAATATCGAAAGGGATGCGTGGCCAATGGTCAAATGATTAAGTCGAGCAACAAATGGGTACACCCCCCCCCGGTGCTCCGTCTCGAAAGGGATGCGTGGCCAATGGTCAAGTGACTGAGTCGAGCAACAAATGAGTACACCCCCCCTCGGTGCTCCGTCTCGAAAGGGATGCGTGGCCAATGGTCAAATGACTAAGTCGAGCAACAAATGAGTACACCCCCCCGCCGGTGCTCCGTCTCGAAAGGGATGCATGGTCAATGGTCAAATGTCTAAATCGAGCAATAAATGAGTACGAAAAAAAAAGTCCCCCCCCCCCCCCCCCCCCCTCCCCTACGGTTACGGTAGTCTCTTACGAGTCACTTTGGATATTTGTCAGCTGCGTATAATACATATGTACCGGTATTATCCTGCCGCATGCGTACTTTCTTCAATGTGTTTTTTTTTCGGATGGTTCAGTTCAAGTTTCACCAGAATCGTGATCCTAATTTACTGCTGACATCTCGTCGATTTAACTATTCACACTTAACCCATTCAGAACTGAAAAACGTATCCCACATTATTTCCAAGAAGTCTGTCTAAAAAAACGGGGGACCGGTTCTTAAGGGGTCAATGCTGCGTATACGTGTATGGTGGTGTATTCTGCCAGAGCTAAGAAAAACGCGACAAAACGCGACCAAAAATCGGGGTGAGCATTTGTGTGCATGGTGTTCGTCCACGTGTTGGTCCGCGAAGCCAGTAGTCTCCACAATCGATTATGCAAGTGCAAACACACTACGTACAAAGGCATCACTCAAAGGTGGTGGCGGGCCACTTGCCGATCTTAGCTGGGGCCTACCGACTGATGTGGCATGTACTATATGTACATGCATGACAAAAAAAAAAAAAAATAGAAGAAAAAAAAACACCTCGATTGCTATGAGATCGAATCAATCGTCCACACTCTCCTGCTGGATTTGCATATATATATACACATGTACAAGGTTCCCCTGCGGGACGTGCCTAGGAGATATACGACGTATATATATGTATATATATATGTGTGTGCAAGCTATGTGCAAGCTATGTGCAAGCTATGTGCAAGCTATGTGCAAGCTGGGTGTGATACTCCGATCACGCGTTCTACGGGGTTCATGCATGTATGTACATGCACACACATATCTATATATTGCATTTTTTTGGTTCTGCCCTGTGTTTCGCCCGCGGTTTTTTTTTGTTCAACCAAAAGGGGGGCTGTTCGCCCTCGAGGTTCTCCACACCATGGGGATGCAGTTCTTCGACGTGGCCGTGTACGCGATCGGGTCGGGCGGCCTTTGCCTGGTCGTCTACCGCGGCCTTCAGGGAGATTCGTTCGGAGAGATATGGCACTACCCCGACGTGCCGCAGAGTACCGCGACCGAGGTCATCCTTGGGGCGGTCGTGGGCGCGCTCGCGGGTGTCGTGGGAATCGCTTTCCGCAGGTATGAGTTACGCAAGACGCGTGTTTTGCCTTGTAGGGGCGGTGCCTTAAAGGGGGGGGCTCCAAATTTGTATGAGGGCCCTCACTTGATTGTAGTATAGGAGTTATATGTTACATAATGTATGTGCATTATTGTATTATTTGCCTTCCGACAATGTGCAGGGCAATTATTCATTCAGAATGAAAAAGCTGGCACAATTTATTCGTCGATTACCACCACCAATCTCATCCAACCAATTATCCTCCCCTGCGTCTACTCAATTGAATACGCACTACCACTATTTACCCATATATATATATATGTATGTATCACCAACCTGACAACAAAAAGCAATCAAGATGAGGACAATACCATGGCATGTGTGTGAACACAAGTAGTAATGGTTGTTGTCCCATTTGCCATATGACAATGTGTAGCTTTTTGTTGCAATCATGCCATCCACATACATAAATACCTATCAATCATACTGAGAAGAAGGAGGGAGCAAGGACAACAAATGGAGTATTTTGTAGATACATCTTGGCGGGAAGTAGACATAGAAGGATGTTAGACTTTGCGCATAGGTGTCCATTGTTTTCCGTGGTTTTCTGCTTTCGGGAATGTTACGAGTGATCAACGTTGAAGCTCATGCTGCACATTGTCGGATGGCAAATATGATAATAATCATAGCTGAATACTTGACAACATTACACCAATAATAGAAGACCCCCTTGTGAATGCCTTAACCTACTCCCGACCGATGTGTCACCAAATCAAAACCTGAAAAGGTGGCATTTGCTTTGTGCCTTTCAACATTTCAATCCAATCTAACCAAGTGACGAAAGCATCCAAAATTGTGTTCCCGTTCTTCATGAAAATATCGATACACCCCGTACATGAAAAAAACAATGCTTCGCAACGACCTGCCTACAAAATCCCCCGAGCAATAAACCCTCGAACTCAACGTTCTTCCCCTCTCTACGTAGGCGAACGAAAAAAACTCAATCCTTGACTGTCCTTCTTCCGACCAACTCTTATGGTTCCCTACTCGGCATATAATGTATCAACCCCACGTCATCGCCATCAGCCCCCCCCCCCCCCCCCCCCCCCCCCCCCCCCCCCCCCCCCCCCCCCCCTCCTCCTTGTCCCTCCTCCCTCTTCTCGCTTGTCGGTCCCGTAACGCAATTGATATCGTAAAACACGCCAATGGCGTTCCAGCGACCAGGCATGCCTTACACAGTACAGCACGCCTAATAAGAAACAGGAAATAACGTCCAGGCTGGATTTCTTGTTCGAGAGTAGGGTGTTTTCTACAGTCTCAAGAGAAACCGCTCCCGAATTTATTATTTTCCCTCTTAATCTCAGCCTGGCTTTTCTCGTTCGCCTGTTTCTCATTATTAGGTGTCCTGTACTGCTGTAGTTTTTATGCCTCGTAAGGCGTATGTCTTATTATTGGCTACAGTAGCTCCTCAGTTAAGGACTTACCCCACGGCAGGCGTTGCACATTTTCGCCCAATAATATGTTCTCCCAAAGTTAGTCAGCCACTGCCGGTTATTGTGATGTGTACTTTCACTCTTGAACTTGTTTTTTTTTCAGGCCAATTTATTGGTCGGGGGTGCACGAACAACCTTTTTTTTCATGTTTTGGAAGTTCGTGTTTTCGGGCAAGAAAATAAAGCTCATCCCTGTGAGGAGCTCACTCAGAAAATAAAATAAAGCCGTCACTCCCAGAAGGGATTTGGTCAAAGGGGCTGTTAGTACATACCCTCTCTCGTAGTAGCGCGGGGTGGTCCGAAGTAGAACCGACGATACGCACGAGTATGACGTGTCCCCCGCATGGTGTATCGTGACATCTCACATCAGCTCGAACGCTGCTAATGAGTGGACACGGTACAACCGCTGCACTTAAAATAGTTGGGGGGCGCGGGGGGCGCGGAGCCGCGGCTGATACTCATTGTTGCTGCCACGGCCAGCGTAGTCATATTGACCATGAGAAGCCTCGACCATCCCTACAATGGCCGGGACGCGTAGCGGCGTTGCGGTTTTCACCAACCAGGCAGCCATTGCTTGCACCAAGCGCCGAAACGCCGTGGGTATTGGGCGAGTCGCATGGAGGGTGAGCTGCATTCCTGCTAAGAAACGCGCTCTGAGGCGGACTTGCAATATGGACGACAGCTTCAATGAGTTAATTTAATTTCTGGTGTGGCCCACTTCCGGAGACAGCAATGGGTTTTACTAATGTAACTGCGCCTGCGGTCGACCACTTAACCATATTAAACACTACGTGGTAGCGACATTCCCCTTGTGCGGAGCAAAGTTCTCCACTCCCGCACAAATGATCTACTCGACCGCCAGCTTTGGTGACCGCCAAAAAAATAACAAAAAACAACGGCACCCTGGTTGTCTAGCTCACGCAGCGAGTGGCGTGTTTTTACAGCGCTCGTTGCCAACCGACGCCAACCCAACCTATAAATATATCATATATTATAGGCAGGGGGGGGGGGGGGGGGGGGGGGGGGGGGGGGTACTCATTTGTTGCTGCCTTAGTCATTAGACCATTGACACGCATCCTTTCGAGACCGCGAGCACCGTTCCTACTCCTAATAGAGACACTCCAACACTTGCGGCGCTGCGCATTACGTTGTTTCCATATATTACAAAGAAACTTTTTGCAAATCTTTATCCCCTTCTGTTTCGCCGCCTTGTGGCCACCATCTATCTCCTAAGATAGCGATCGTTTTCTCGCTACATTTTAGTGTACCAAACTGCTCCATGTACACACTCGTCTATGTTCCTCATCTCCTCCTCCAGCACCATCCCTTTCCTCCTCCTTTATACCTTTCACATTCTCTCCCACTATGTGAATTTCTACTCTCTATGACTTTGCACATGGGCACAATCTGTGCATCTATCTCCTCCTCCCGGCTACTGGGTATACCTCTCCTTTTTTCTGGCAGGCTCCAGGTCCCCTACACCGAAATCGCAGTTTCAGCTTTTTTCGCGAAGTCCATTGGCCCATGCAGATACCTTTTCATTCCTATTCCTTCTCTCAACCCCCCGTATATCTCTAAGTGTTCTTCGCCCTTCTATCTTCTTTCTATAGCGCTAGCCTTTCTTCTTTCTATCTTTTTCTTTTACTTCTGTCTTGTATCCGCTAATATTTCTCTATGGCCAGCATCTCTTTTTTTGGTTTCCTATATCCTTCCATACTTTCTCGACTACGCTATCCCACCTTATTCCAGCTCGCCCTTTGGTTACTTTCTCCCATATAGCTTTATCAGCTATGGCTGGCAACCTCTTATTTGGCATGTTCTTTACTTTATTATTGCATTTCAACTTACGCACGTCTCTATTTGTCTTAAGTGGGTACATTCCTAGTTCTGCCCTCAATACTGTATTACTCGTCGTACTTGAGCAACCTAGTACTTTTTTAGCTGCTGTCATCTGTACTGTTCCAGCTGTTTTACAAGGCTTTCGCGTTCCCCCTTCCCATACTTCTCCTGCATATTCTAGCTTTGTCACAATCACATTCATCAGTATACATCTCTTAATTCTAGTATCAAGGTGCGAGTCTGTTTAGGACTGCTTCCATCTTGCCTACGTGTGCCTTACCTCTGCCTATTATTTTATCTATAGTGTGCATCCCAAGAGCAATCTTTTGAGATCTCTACGCCAAGGTACGCTATACTGGTCTACAAGTTGGGGGGGGCGGGGGGGGGGGCATACTCATTTCGTTGCTTGCCTTTCGTCATTTGACCATTGACCACGCATCCTTCGAGACGGAGCCACAAATAGTTTGGGGGGGGGGGCGTCAGCCGGTCGGTGCCTCTGCTCTGTTGTCTCTCAGTTTTTTTTGCCGAAATGGTGAGGGGGCACGCACATTAAGGTCCTTTCTTTTCAGGCGCTCACAGCCATCCGACCGAGGGGTGTCTACGAGTATCATTTTATTCATAGTATTACTATTTTCGGAGGACCATAGTAAACACTAGTAAATAGGACCAAATAGTGTTATTAAAAATAGGTAAAAACCTATACCAGTAGTTTTTTTTTGCGTTTACCGTAGGTTCTATTTACTAGTATTTACTATGCTCCCCCGGAATACTGTTACGGGGGACCATAGTTAATAGGACCTGCGGTGCATAATAACAACTATATATTTTCCTACTTTTACTAACAAAATTTGGTCCTATTTACTATGTATGGTCCTCCGTAATACTATCCTTGCCATCCGACAATGTGTACGTAACATGATGAGAGCTTCAGCATTGGTCACTCATAAACACTCCAAAAGAAGAAAACCCCCAGAAACAGAAGGACAAAAAAAAAAACAGCTTTCTGCACAAAATATAGTCCCTTCTGTGCGTACCTACTTCCGGCTTGAGCTGTCCCCACTCCATTCGCTTTCTTCACGCCTTCGTTCTCACCACACACTCTTTTTTTTTGTTTTACGATATGCCTACGAATCCTATTTTTTTTTTTTTTTTTTTTCAGTCTCAAAACTCTTACTTATAGTCCGTCCGATCAAATTTTCACTCTACGGCCAATTGACCATTATGAATTGTTCTGCACGACTGACGTATACCCTGACTTCACGAAAAGTACCCCTGAAACGCCCGGTGTAAGACGGATGGAGCTGTACGAATCGGATTTTTATTTTTTCATTTTAGCGTAAAGATAATCGCTTATCCTAAATTCGGGTTATGTTTTAGGTGGTCGAACGCGGAATCTCCTTTTTATTTAGAGACCGGAAAGTAGTGTGTGTGTGTGTTCTTCACATTAAACCTTCCTTTCTACCCGTCGACATCCAGCACACCCAGTGTCCGTGCCGATTCTTCATCCTAAAAAGGTACCAGTTCTGTGGTCACAAAACTACGACACAGAGATACTACACTCAGTGCATAAGCAGAGCAGACAATGCAACGCCATATCGACAGGCAAGACCTACCCTGCTAGCAATCCAGGTGCATGCAATAGAAAAAAAGAGAAAGAAAAAGAAAAAACAGCGAAAAAGAAAAAAATAATAAAAAGTAAATATACTGAAGCAAATCAATAATCAAGCAACCAAATAAAAGCATGACAAAAAAAGAAAGAAAGTGTCGTGCTTCTCCCAGAGGAGATGCGACCTCCAATAAAAAACCAAATGAAATGAAAGAAAATAAAATGGACCGAAACAGCGCCAACAGAGCAAGACTGAGAACGACAGGATAGGACAGCCAGCCGGAGCACACCGAAGGCCAGCCGAGGCAGGTTTGTGCCCATAGTACAGGCAGGTTCTACCAGCTAGTCGGTCTGGCACCTACTCTGTTTGCCGTCTCTTTCCTGCTTTCGTCCGTCCTGGTTTCCCTATGACCCCCCCCACCCTCCGTCTCCCTTCCCTTGGGCGCCACCCATACAACGGGTACGTGGCACTTCCAACTCAATTCCGTTTCGTTCTCGTGTAACACACGAGAGTCCCGGAAAGAGAACGGGGAATGACAAAACCAAAATGAATACGTACGTAGCTAAGCCACCAAAGAAAGTCCTAGGACAAATACGGAAGGCGGAGAAACAAAGGCAAAAGCGATCACGGTAACATAAATAAGTGAAACAAAGTAAACGAAGCAAATGATGCGAGGGGTTGTAGCATCGCTGTCGTGCCCCCCTTGAGAAGCAACAACAGGCAATACAACAAGCAAAAAGAAAAATGAAAAGTAGTAGATCTCGCCGACGGGCATACGCGGACACACTTTATATTTTTTTCCAACCATTTTTCGCGGAGAAATTGGCCAAAAAACGTGATTCTGCGCTTTAGTTGGTTATGTTTTGTTACTAATATCGACACGACAAACCTCTAAAAACTCAACGGATTCAGGCTAATTGGGTCGATCCATGGGGTCATGTTTTTTTTATTCACTAAAATTCTGTGTCGCGAGATATAGGGTGTCAAAGGCAGGATCACCCCGACCTCGACCCACGTCACACCTCACAGTCACTTACTACTTACACGTAGACTACACTTTGACAGAGTCCAACATGCCTGTTGGACGACTCCGCAAGAGGTCCTTTGCAAGAAGCACTGGTCAGCATTCCAATCGGTTTGGCACACGCGCAGCAAAACCAAATCCGGTGCCGGAAGAACCAGATAAAGCGGAGGAACCAGGTCAGCAGCACTATGCCAGTTTTACAGGTTACAATGCCGATGAGGAATAGACAGAAGAGGCACCCCGCGAGTCGCAAGGGCCAGCGGCAGACGGATACGATATACACCTGGTGTATGATACATTAGCTGCAAGGAAGAGAGGTTTACGGAGTAATGAGCATGTGGGGGGGCTATGACCCCACGTCGCCACGTCGGGTTGATTATATGTCGTTTCGGGGAAATTATATGCCGTTTCGGGGTAATTTCGGGCTAATTTCGGAACATTTTTTCCGAAAAAACGACAATGACGTCCGATTTTAATCTCAAGACCGGATTCGGGTTCCTCTCGGTCGCCCGGTTCTTGCTGACTTTGTTTCACCTGTCAACTCTCAAAATTGGGCGAGAAAAAGTGGGTAGCCAGTAGAGTGAAAATTTGATCGGACGGACCATATGTTTTTTGGGTTTTGCAGATATACATACACACCGTGATGAGATTGTTTTGTCACGACGCACCAAGGACATATTCCCCCCCCCCCCCCAAGCCCAACCTTGAGTGAGGTTCGAACCCGTTGTCGGCTTCACCCTGTACGTGTAGGTGGTGAGACAATTTCCGCCACACAACGGCCTCGAAAACGCGCTTGTCGCTGGCCGTTCGTTTGTCGACCCCAATAATAGTGTGGCAACGCTGTCTACCGATACGCAGCCATTGTCGGCAACAATAATATTACAGTAGGTTTTGATATGTTGGGGCATTGGGTCGTTAGCATGGTCGCCCCGGTGGTCTAACTGGTAGCCACGAAGCCTGCAGGCCCGGATGTCGAGGGTTCGATTCTCCCCATGGAGGTTTTTATTCTCAAATGACACCGTCTGTCGAGAGCGCATATTATAGCGTGGGTAAGCAAAATTCGACGAGAGTAGACGAGGGAAGAAAGTGCTGAAATCTTCTCGCGATAAAAAATGCAAGGCAAGAACTGTAGTGGGGGAGGAGGGAGAGGAGCCTACTTTGTGACCCCGGATCTGAGTTACGACTAGAGAGGGAGAAAGACGGAAGTGCGAAGATAATAAATCGGAATGACATGAATAAAAATAAAAAATGGTGGGATAGATGACAGTATTACATTATGTATGTGCTTACACCCTGTACAATACAGTCGCTAGCCTGATTTAAGAGCGTCCCCGTGGCTTAAGCCAAAACACGCGCTCTTAACTACAGCAGATATTGCTCTCATCTGTAGTGGGAAATATATAGCTTTTAGTATAGGCGGGACATGCATGCCGGTTTGACCGCTCTTGAATCCCGAATGCTCTTATCTTGGATGCTCTTAAATCGGGGTACTCACTTAGAAAGGAAATAGAATATTGCCACTACAGTGTGATGTATAAATAGTATCGAAAAAACGCGTATCAACTTTGTTAGCCACAGTAGATTGGAAACGCTGTCTACCGATTGACATCGCTAACCGGTGTCGATTGGCAACGCCGTCTGTCGATAAGCATTGGTAACCACAATAGACTGGCTTGAAGATAGCGGGTAGAGTAGACGGAAGCTCAAGCCGAAGGTATGGTATATATGTGCAGAAGGGAATAGATTATGTGCAGAGAAATATTTTGTTTGTTTCCGTGGTTTTCTGCTTCCGGAGTGCTTGTGAGTCCTCAATGTTGAAGCTACTGTGAGTGCTACACGCTGTTGGATGGCAACGTAAACAATCAACTGGCAATGCTGTCTATCGATAGATATTGTTAGGGAACAACAGATTGCCGGCAATGGAAACAATACGCGTTATTATTTGCTCCAACAATGGAGTGACAAGGTGGTCTATAGATTATCCTGAACAACAGACATTGGGGACGCAACCGCGAGGACAGTAGACATTGTTTGATCAATCTTGACCAAAAAGTATTGTCTGTAGATAACTGTTATTGCCCTTCAACAATAGACACGCAATACGTGCGTCCATCAATAGCCATCGTCGCCCACACACAGTAGAACTATTGGGCGTGTTTCCGCAATAGACTATTGTTATTGTCGAAACCTATTGTGTACCGTCGTGGAATGGTGAACATCGTTGGCTACTGTTGACGACGGCCGACGTTTCTGTTGCCGCCAACAATAGACGAGCAATTGTGTCCAACAATAGCCATCGTCACCCACAGCAGTGACCTATTGGGCGCGTTTCCGCGATAGACTATTATTATTGCCTAAACCTACTGTTGTGTACATTGTGGAATGAGTGCAAGCTATCCTAGAGAATAAGCCTATCGATGGGTAGCTTGCATAATCTATTGGTGACTGGCAATGGCCACCCATAAACACATCACACATCGCACATTTTTTATTGTTATCATGTTTGCCATCCGACAATGTGCAGCATGAGCTTCAACGTTGATCACTCATAACATTCCCGAAAGCAGAAAACCACGGAGAAACAAAGGAAACCTATGCACAAAGTCTAACTTCCTTCTATGTCTACTTCCCGCCAAGATTTATCCACAATAATACTCCTTTTGTTGTCCTTGCTCCCTCCTTCTTCTCAATATACGCTCAAGTCCTAAGCCGCATCCAAGCTCCATCCCCACGCCATCGGTGTGGGTCTGTCATCCCCCCCTGCTCCTCCTCGCTTCCTGGTCCGGCGGTGTGTTTAAATAGACAAACTCACTTTTTGAGTGTCATGACTCAGACAAGCGCCACAAATGTGTACACGCCCCCCCCCTGCTATTTTTTTGTGTGTCAGTGTGCCGGCAGTCAGTCGCCATCGATAGACATTTCGCACGATCTATTATTATTATTATTATTATTATTATTATTATTATTATTATTATTATTACAGTACAGGACACCTAATAAGAAACAGAAAACCTTCGTAGTCCAGGTTCGATTTCTTATTTTGAGAGAGGGTGCTTTCTACACTAATTTCAATAGAACGACTCCCGAATTTCTTATTTTCCTCTAAATCTCAGTCTGGCTTTCTTATTAGCTTGTTCCTTGTTAGGTGTCCTGTACTGCTTGCTGTATTGTGGCCGGCAATGGCCATCGCATCGATAGACATGTCTCGTACAATCCATCGTGGATGGCTATCGGTCGGCAGCATCACAATTCGACGAGAGTCGGCGAGGGGAGAAATAAAAGTGCTGAAATCTTCTCGCGATGAAAATGCAAGGCACGCACCTTCGGAGTGGGGAGGAGGGAGAGGAACCTGCTTATTTATACCTGGTACATAGTGACCCCGGATCTGAGTTACGACTAAAAAAAGGAAGATAGAATATCATAGAAGGGCGAAGATAATAAACGGGATGGAAATAAAACAAAACTATTAATAAGTATTGAACGTAAAGAGGGCATATTGGGAAGAAGGAGGGAGCAAGGACAACAAATGGAGTATTGCGGATAAATCTTGGCGGGAAGCAGACNAAGAAATCCAGGCCGGGCCAGCTTTTCTGTTTCTCATTGAGGTGTCTTCATCAGGGAGCTAAACGACTTTTTACCATTTCCAATCGCATTCGTAGACATGTACAGCAGTACCAGCCTGCGGTTATTACAGTACAGGACACCTAATAAGAAACAGAAAACCTTCGTAGTCCAGGTTCGATTTCTTATTTTGAGAGAGGGTGCTTTCTACACTAATTTCAATAGAACGACTCCCGAATTTCTTATTTTCCTCTAAATCTCAGTCTGGCTTTCTTATTAGCTTGTTCCTTGTTAGGTGTCCTGTACTGCTTGCTGTATTGTGGCCGGCAATGGCCATCGCATCGATAGACATGTCTCGTACAATCCATCGTGGATGGCTATCGGTCGGCAGCATCACAATTCGACGAGAGTCGGCGAGGGGAGAAATAAAAGTGCTGAAATCTTCTCGCGATGAAAATGCAAGGCACGCACCTTCGGAGTGGGGAGGAGGGAGAGGAACCTGCTTATTTATACCTGGTACATAGTGACCCCGGATCTGAGTTACGACTAAAAAGAGGGAGATAGAATATCATAGAAGGGCGAAGATAATAAACGGGATGGAAATAAAACAAAACTATTAATAAGTATTGAACGTAAAGAGGGCATATTGGGAAGAAGGAGGGAGCAAGGACAACAAATGGAGTATTGCGGATAAATCTTGGCGGGAAGCAGACATAGAAGGGTGTTAGACTGTACGCATAGGTTTCCTTGGTTTCCGTGGTCTTCTGCTTTTGGGAGTTTTATGAGTGATCAAAGCTGAAGATCATGCTGCACATTGTCGGATGGCAAAGATAATAATAATAATAACTATTATATAATAACTACTTAACTAATAACTATTACGGGTGACCAAAAAAAAAAAAAAAAAGTAAATAGGACCAAATTTTGTTAGTAAAAAATTGGAAACATATGGATTTTTGTGTGTACGGTAGGTTCTAATTACTATATTCCACCGTAATAACTACTATTTAATAGTATAACTATCTCTGTAACTAACAAACAAAAAAAAAGACAGGTCTTTGTCGCCGACAATGTGTATCATCGGTAGATTGCGAGGAGGTTAGGGGCAGCGGCGATACATGTCTCTGGTTGTTCTGGTAGTTCGAGAGCGAGGGGTTATCATCGCGGCGGCATGGCGGCATCGGATCATGCATGCTTGACAACGACGGTACGTTGCACCGTCGTCACTGAGTACAGTCGTCGCTCGCGAAAATGAAGAGGTGTCTACCACTGTTTTAATGGGTGCAAGTCTTCGCGGCAGTTTAGGCGGTGTGGCCCGGTTTTCTCGGAGCGCGGTAGCACGGGAGGTCGGTGAAAGTAGACCGCTCCATAGAGGAGTGACTCGGAGATCCGACTCGCGGGGCGGCGAGGAGCGGTAGGAGCGGTCCTCCTTAACTGTGGCGACGCAGCAACAGTTTTTGGGAAGTTGCTGTCTTTCAGAGAAGCGAGTGTTGTGGCACCTTTTGTTTTCCCCGCATCCCTTCGGGTTTTTCGTGGAATGGTGCCAAACGTTTCCACATCATATATACCAGCAGTACCATAACAAGATACCCCCCTCGTCTACGTTTTTTTTTTGTTTTGTCCATCCCATTTATTATCAAAGATGTCGGGAGACATGTCAAGCGAGGCAAAACATGCGCTTGTCAAGGGTGTAGGGACGAAGTGTTCCATACTAAAACCTAGTAGTTTGGTGTCAGTCACGGCATGTCAAGGCAAATCTGCTGTCTGTCAAAAGGGTTGAAAGTCCTGTCTCCTGACATCTAAACTGCGCCCTTCCTTTCTCTCTCCTTCCTGGTCGTAACTCAGATCCGGGGGTCACAAAGTAGGCTCTTCTCCCTCCTCTCCCACTACGTACGGTTCTTGCCTTGCATTTTTATCGCGAGAAGTTTTCAGCACTTTCTTCCCCCGTCGACTTGCGTCGGATTTTCCACGTATTATTGTCGAAGCAATACGTAGATCATTGCTGTTGTTGGCGGTTGTTCGAGGGTGTCTGCTACGTGACTCCGGATGTGAATTACGAAAAGAGAGGGGAGCCGGAGATATTTGCGCAAAGATAATAAGTAAGATGCGAAGTTCGTGGAGATTGGCGCACATCATTTCCAGCATTTATGATAAAAATGTTTTATCTTGGAAAAAAAAAAAAAGGCCGATAAACTCTACGTATCATACGTACGTATAATATATGCATACGTGCAAAACCTCAAACCTTCTCTCCAACCGTTGCTCTATAGAGTACCAGGTATAGAGTCTATACCCATAAGATATTTTTGCGGAATAATTCGGGCTGCATTCTATTAATAGGCAATAAAACAATAAACAATGACCTGCTCTATACGGAGGACCTCGTAGAGTAAATAGGACTTGTGGCACACACTAAAACCTGCATATTTACCTATTTTTTATCATCATTATTTGGTCCTATTTGAGTGTTGATTTGCTTTACGGTATTACGTTTACTTTTTATTCTTTAATTCCCGTTTCGCTTTTTTTTCATTTTTTTTTATGTTTTTCTCTTTTTCTATAGTATTCTTTAGCGCTGCCGCCGATCATTCAATGTAAGTATTGGATTTTGGATGAGGCCTCCTGCTCCGGCGGAGGGCCTCGCCCGGGATAAACTCCGCGCTGAGTGCGCTCTCAGCGCGGGGTCTCTCCCTGGAGTTGAAAATGACCGTGCAGAAAAAGACTACTAAGCTTGTAGGGAGGGTGGGAAGGTCTGTATTTTTAATGCACCTATTACCCTGTTCCTCGCTGCTTCGCGTTCTTGACCAAGTGATCGGGTAGGCCACGCACTGAAACTAATACAATCGACCAAGCCTGGAACCACCTCTTTTGTTCCAACGGCTGTTTCCCGCTGATTGGTCAACGATTTTACTATAGTATTCTTTAGCGCTGCCGCCGATCATTCAATGTAAGTATTGGATTTTGGATGAGGCCTCCTGCTCCGGCCGGTGGTCCCACCCGAACTTCGTTGTATTTCTTAGATTAGCATTAGCCGGCGGGCGGGTATGTTGTCTCACCCAAACTTACTCAATAGTATCCGTGCGTTAGGCGTACTTCTTTGTGCAAGCGGAGAAATCTGACTCAAATGCCTGGGATAGCGGCAATTCATTCGCGCTCGCGTAGCCATGGTCCCGAGTCCTTCTTGACGCTCGGACCCCCGCGCTCGTCGTCGAACCGATGTAGTGTTTCGCCATGCTCTCCGTCTTCCACCCCCCGATCTTCATGATCTCGTCAACTACTGTGCCCGCCAACGATACTCTTTCATGAACCTGGATTGCTGACAGGGTAGGTCTTGCCTGTCGTATATATATGTGTGTGTGTGTTCTTCACATTAAACCTTCCTTTCTACCCGTCGACATCCAGCACACCCAGTGTCCGTGCCGATTCTTCATCCTAAAAAGGTACCAGTTCTGTGGTCACAAAACTACGACACAGAGATACTACACTCAGTGCAGTAAGCAGAGCAGACAATGCAACGCCATATACGACAGGCAAGACCTACCCTGCTAGCAATCCAGGTGCATGCAAGAGAAAAAAAGAGAAAGAAAAAGAAAAAACAGCGAAAAAGAAAAAAATAATAAAAAGTAAATATACTGAAGCAAATCAATAATCAAGCAACCAAATAAAAGCATGACAAAAAAAGAAAGAAAAGTGTCGTGCTTCTCCCAGAGGAGATGCGACCTCAATAAAAAAACAAATGAAATGAAAGAAAATAAAATGGACCGAAACAGCGCCAACAGAGCAAGACTGAGAACGACAGGATAGGACAGCCAGCCGGACACACCGAAGGCCAGCCGAGGCAGGTTTGTGCCCATAGTACAGGCAGGTTCTACCAGCTAGTCGGTCTGGCCACCTACTCTGTTTGCCGTCTCTTTCCTGCTTTCGTCCGTCCTGGTTTCCCTATGACCCCCCCACCCTCCGTCTCCCTTCCCTTGGGCGCCACCCATACAACGGGTACGTGGCACTTCCAACTCAATTCCGTTTCGTTCTCGTGTAACACACGAGAGTCCCGGAAGAGAACGGGGAATGACAAAACCAAATGAATACGTACGTAGCTAAGCCACCAAAGAAAGTCCAGGACAAATACGGAAGGCGGAGAAACAAAGGCAAAGCGATCACGGTAACATAAATAGTGAAACAAAGTAAACGAAGCAAATGATGCGAGGGGTTGTAAGCATCGCTGTCGTGCCCCCTTGAGAAGCAACACAGGCAATACAACAAGCCAAAAGAAAAATGAAAAAGTAGTAGATCTCGCCGACAGGCATACGCGGCGACACACTTTATAATTTTTTTCCAACCATTTTTCGCGGAGAAATTGGCCAAAAAACGTGATTCTGCGCTTTAGTTGGTTATGTTTTGTTACTAATATCGACACGACAAACCTCTAAAAACTCAACGGATTCAGGCTAATTGGGTCGATCCATGGGGTCATGTTTTTTTTTTCTTCACTAAAATTTCTGTGTCGCGAGATAATGGGTGTCAAAGCAGGATCACCCGACCTCGACCCACGTCACACCTCACAGTCACTTACTACTTACACGTGACTACACTTTGACAGAGTCCAACATGCCTGTTGGACGACTCCGCAAGAGGTCCTTTGCAAGAAGCACTGGTCAGCATTCAATCGGTTTGGCACACGCGCAGCAGAACCAAATCCGGTGCCGGAAGAACCAGATAAAGCGGAGGAACCAGGTCAGCAGCACTATGCCATTTTACAGTTACAATGCCGATGAGGAATAGACAGAGACAGAGAGAGCACCCGCGAGTCGCAAGGCCCGCGGCACAGACGGATACGATATACACCTGGTGTATGATACATTAGCTGCAAGGAAGAGAGGTTTACGGAGTAATGAGCATGGGGGCGTATGACCCACGTCGCCACGTCCGGTTGATTATATGTCGTTTCGGCGGCAATTATATGCCGTTTCGGGTAATTTCGGGCTAATTTCGGAACATTTTTTTCGAAAAAACGACAATGACGTCCGATTTTAATCTCAAGACCGGATTCGGGTTCCTCTCGGTCGCCCGGTCTTGCTGACTTTGTTTCACCTGTCAACTCTCAAAATTGGGCGAGAAAAAGTGGTAGCCAGTAGAGTGAAAATTTGATCGGACGGACCATAGTTTTTTGGGTTTTGCAATATACATACACACCCTGATGAGATTGTTTTGTCACGACGCACCAATGGTACATATTCCCCCCCCCCCCCAAGCCCAACCTTGAGTGAGGTTCGAACCCGTTGTCGGCTTCACCCTGTACGTGTAGGTGGTAAGACAATTTCCGCCACACAACGGCCTCGAAAACGCGCTTGTCGCTGGCCGTTCGTTTGTCGACCCCAATAATAGTCTGGCAACGCTGTCTACCGATACGCAGCCTTTGTCGGCAACAACAATATAACAGTAGGTTTTGATATGTTGGGGCATTGGGTCGTTAGCATGGTCGCCCCGGTGGTCTAACTGGTATCCACGAAGCCTGCAGGCCCGGATGTCGAGGGTTCGATTCTCCCCATGGAGATTTTTATTCTCAAATGACACCGTCTGTCGAGAGCGCATATTATAGCGGGGGAAAGCAAAATTCGACGAGAGTAGACGAGGGAAGAAAGTGCTGAAATCTTCTCGCGATAAAAATGCAAGGCAAGAACTGTAGTGGGGGAGGAGGGAGAGGAGCCTACTTTGTGACCCCGGATCTGAGTTACGACTAGAGAGGGAGAAAGACGGAAGTGCGAAGATAATAAATCGGAATGACATGAATAAAATAAAAAAATGGTGGGATAGATGACAGTATTACATTATGTATGTGCTTACACCCTGTACAATACAGTCGCTAGCCTGATTTAAGAGCGTCCCCGTGGCTTAAGCCCAAACACGCGCTCTTAACTACAGCAGATATTGCTCTTATCTGTAGTGGGAAATATATAGCTTTTAGTATAGGCGGGACATGCATGCCGGTTTGACCGTTCTTAAATCCCGAATGCTCTTATCTTGGATGCTCTTAAATCGGGGTACTCACTTAGAAAGGAAATAGAATATTGCCACTACAACAGTGTGATATATAAATAGTATCGAAAAAGCGCGTATCAACTTTGTTAGCCACAGTAGACTGGAAACGCTGTCTACCGATTGACATCGCTAACCGGTGTCGATTGGCAACGCCGTCTGTCGATAAGCATTGATAACCACAATAGACTGGCTTGAAGATAGCGGGTAGAGTAGACGGAAGCTCAAGCCGAAGGTATGGTATATATGTGCAGAAGGGAATAGATTATGTGCAGAGAAATATTTTGTTTGTTTCCGTGGTTTTCTGCTTCCGGAGTGCTTGTGAGTCCTCAATGTTGAAGCTACTGTGAGTGCTACACGCTGTTGGATGGCAACGTAAACAATCAACTGGCAATGCTGTCTATCGATAGATATTGTTAGGGAACAACAGATTGCCGGCAATGGAAACAATACGCGTTATTATTTGCTCCAACAATGGAGTGACAAGGTGGTCTATAGATTATCCTGAACAACAGACATTGGGGACGCAACCGCGAGGACAGTAGACATTGTTTGATCAATCTTGACCAAAAATCATTGTCTGTAGATAACTGTTATTGCCCTTCAACAATAGACACGCAATACGTGCGTCCATCAATAGCCATCGTCGCCCACACACAGTAGAACTATTGGGCGTGTTTCCGCAATAGACTATTGTTATTGTCGAAACCTATTGTGTACCGTCGTGGAATGGTGAACATCGTTGGCTACTGTTGACGACGGCCGACGTTTCTATTGCCGCCAACAATAGACGAGCAATTGTGTCCAACAATAGCCATCGTCACCCACAGCAGTGACCTATTGGGCGCGTTTCCGCGATAGACTATTGTTATTGCCTAGACCTACTGTGGTGTACATTGTGGAATGAGTGCAAGCTATCCTAGAGAATAAGCCTATCGATGGGTAGCTTGCATAATCTATTGGTGACTGGCAATGGCCACCCATAAACACATCACACATCGCACATTTTTTATTGTTATCATGTTTGCCATCCGACAATGTGCAGCATGAGCTTCAACGTTGATCACTCATAACATTCCCGAAAGCAGAAAACCACGGAGAAACAAAGGAAACCTATGCACAAAGTCTAACTTCCTTCTATGTCTACTTCCCGCCAAGATTTATCCACAATAATACTCCTTTTGTTGTCCTTGCTCCCTCCTTCTTCTCAATATACTCTTAACGTTCTATGCTCAAGTCCTAAGCCGCATCCAAGCTCCGTCCCCACGCCATCGGTGTGGGTCTGTCATCCCCCCCCCCCCCCTGCTATTTTTTTGTGTGTCAGTGTGCCGGCAGTCAGTCGCCATCGATAGACATTTCGCACGATCTATTATTATTATTATTACAGTACAGGACACCTAATAAGAAACAGGAAACCTTCGTAGTCCAGGCTGGATTTCTTATTTTGAGAGAGGGTGCTTTCTACACTAATTTCAATACAACGACTCCCGAATTTCTTATTTTCCTCTAAATCTCAGTCTGGCTTTCTTATTAGCTTGTTCCTTGTTAGGTGTCCTGTACTGCTTGCTGTATTGTGGCCGGCAATGGCCATCGCATCGATAGACATGTCTCGTACAATCCATCGTGGATGGCTATCGGTCGGCAGCATCACAATTCGACGAGAGTCGGCGAGGGGAGAAATAAAAGTGCTGAAATCTTCTCGCGATGAAAATGCAAGGCACGCACCTTCGGAGTGGGGAGGAGGGAGAGGAACCTGCTTATTTATACGTAGTGACCCCGGATCTGAGTTATACGACTAAAAAGAGGGAGATAGAATATGATAGAAGGGCGAAGATAATAAACGGGATGGAAATAAAACAAAACTATTAATAAGTATTGAACGTAAAGAGGGCATATTGGGAAGAAGGAGGGAGCAAGGACAACAAATGGAGTATTATTGCGGATAAATCTTGGCGGGAAGCAGACATAGAAGGGTGTTAGACTGTACGCATAGGTTTCCTTGGTTTCCGTGGTCTTCTGCTTTTGGGAGTTTTATGAGTGATCAAAGCTGAAGATCATGCTGCACATTGTCGGATGGCAAAGATAATAATAATAATAATAATAATAATAATAATAATAATAATAATAATAATAATAACTATTATATAATAACTATAAGAACTATAAGAACTATTACGGGTGACCAAAAAAAAAAAAAAAAGTAAAGTAAATAGGACCAAATTTTGTTAGTAAAAATTTGGAAACATATGGATTTTTGTTTATACGGTAGGTTCTAATTACTATATTCCACCGCTTGATTGTTGATTTGCTTCAGTATGTTTACTTTCTATTATTTTTCCTTTTCGCTTTTTTTCTTTTCTCTTTTTTTCTCTTGCATGCACCTGGATTGCTAGCAGGGTAGGTCTTGCCTGTCGTATATGGCATTGCATTGTCTGCTCTGCTTACTGCACTGAGCGTAGTATCTCTGTGTCGTAGTTTTGTGACCACAGAACTGGTACCTTTTTAGGATGAAGAATCGGCACGGACACTGGGTGTGCTGGATGTCGACGGGTAGAAAGGAAGGTTTAATGTGAAGAACACACACACCGTAATAACTATAACTAACTACTCTGTAACTAACAAACAAAAAATAGCCAGGTCTTTGTCGCCGACAATGTGTATCATCGGTAGATTGCGAGGAGGTTAGGGGCAGCGGCGATACATGTCTCTGGTTGTTCTGGTAGTTCGAGAGCGAGGGGTTATCATCGCGGCGGCATGGCGGCATCGGATCATGCATGCTTGACAACGACGGTACGTTGCACCGTCGTCACTGAGTACAGTCGTCGCTCGCGAAAATGGAGAGGTGTCTACCACTGTTTTAATGGGTGCACGTCTTCGCGGCAGTTTAGGCGGTGTGGCCCGGTTTTCTCGGAGCGCGGTAGCACGGGAGGTCGGTGAAAGTAGACCGCTCCATAGAGGAGTGACTCGGAGATCCGACTCGCGGGGCGGCGAGGAGCGGTAGGAGCGGTCCTCCTTAACTGTGGCGACGCAGCAACAAACAGTTTTTGGGAAGTTGCTGTCTTTCAGAGAAGCGAGTGTTGTGGCACCTTTTGTTTTCCCCGCATCCCTTCGGGTTTTTCGTGGAATGGTGCCAAACGTTTCCACATCATATATACCAGCAGTACCATAACAAGATACCCCCCTCGTCTACGTTTTTTTTTTTTTTGTCCATCCCATTTATTATCAAAGATGTCGGGAGACATGTCAAGCGAGGCAAAACATGCGCTTGTCAAGGGTGTAGGGACGAAGTTTTCCATACTAAAACCTAGTATTTTGGTGTCAGTCACGGCATGTCAAGGCAAATCTGCTGTCTGTCAAAAGGGTTGAAAGTTCTGTCTCCTGACATCTAAACTGCGCCCTTCCTTTCTCTCTCCTTCCTGGTCGTAACTCAGATCCGGGGGTCACAAAGTAGGCTCTTCTCCCTCCTCTCCCACTACGGTTCTTGCCTTGCATTTTATCGCGAGAAGATTTCAGCACTTTCTTCCCCCGTCGACTTGCGTCGGATTTTCCACGTATTATTGTCGAAGCAATACGTAGATCATTGCTGTTGTTGGCGGTTGTTCGAGGGTGTCTGCTACGTGACTCCGGATGTGAATGACGAAAAGAGAGGGGAGCCGGAGATATTTGCGCAAAGATAATAAGTAAGATGCGAAGTTCGTGGAGATTGGCGCACATCATTTCCAGCATTTATGATAAAAATGTTTTATCTTGGAAAAAAAAAAAAAGGCCGATAAACTCTACGTATCATACGTACGTATAATATATGCATACGTGCAAAACCTCAAACCTTCTCTCCAACCGTTGCTCTATAGAGTACCAGGTATAGAGTCTATACCCATAAGATATTTTTGCGGAATAATTCGGGCTGCATTCTATTAATAGGCAATAAAACAATAAACAATGACCTGCTCTATACGGAGGACCTCGTAGAGTAAATAGGACTTGTGGCACACACTAAAACCTGCATATTTACCTATTTTTTATCATCATTATTTGGTCCTATTTGAGTGTTGATTTGCTTTACGGTATTACGTTTACTTTTTATTCTTTTATTCCCGTTTCGCTTTTTTTTCATTTTTTTATTTTTTTCTCTTTTTCTATGTGTGTGTATAGTATTCTTTAGCGCTGCCGCCGATCATTCAATGTAAGTATTGGATTTTGGATGAGGCCTCCTGCTCCGGCGGAGGGCCTCGCCCGGGATAAACTCCGCGCTGAGTGCGCTCTCAGCGCGGGGTCTCTCCCTGGAATTGAAAATGACCGTGCAGAAAAAGACTACTAAGCTTGTAGGGAGGGTGGGAAGGTCTGTATTTTTCCTGCACCTATTACCCTGTTCCTCGCTGCTTCGCGTTCTTGACCAAGTGATCGGGTAGGCCACGCACTGAAACTAATACAATCTACCAAGCCTGGAACCACCTCTTTTGTTCCAACGACTGTTTCCCGCTGATTGGTCAACGATTTTACTATAGTATTCTTTAGCGCTGCCGCCGATCATTCAATGTAAGTATTGGATTTTGGATGAGGCCTCCTGCTCCGGCCGGTGGTCCCACCCGAACTTCGTTGTATTTCTTAGATTAGCATTAGCCGGCGGGCGGGTATGTTGTCTCACCCAAACTTACTTATATTATCCGTACGTTAAAGCTTACTTCTTTGTGCAAGCGGAGAAATCTGACTCAAATGCCTGGGATAGCGGCAATTCATTCGCGCTCGCGTAGCCATGGTCCCGAGTCCTTCTTGACGCTCGGACCCCCGCGCTCGTCGTCGAACCGATGTAGTTTTTTATTGGAGGTCGCATCTCCTCTGGGACAAGCACGACACTTTCTTTCTTTTTTTGTCATGCTTTTTATTTGGTTGCTTGATTGTTGATTTGCTTCAGTACATTTACTTTTTATTATTTATTCTTTTCACTTTTTTTTTTTCTCTTTTTTTCTCTTGCATGCACCTGGATTGCTAGCAGGGTAGGTCTTGCCTGTCGTATATGGCGTTGCATTGTCTGCTCTGCTTACTGCACTGAGCGTATAGTATCTCTGTGTCGTAGTTTTGTGGCCACAGAAGAACTGGTACCTTTTTAGGATGAAGAATCGGCGCGGACACTGGGTGTGCTGGATGTCGACGGCTAGAAAGGAAGGTTTAATGTGAAGAACACACACTGTTATGGTCCTCCGTTCGTATAGAGTATTATAGTTATAGTACAGGTACCACGGTCGCCCCGGTGGGCTAGCAGGTAACCACGAAGCTTGATAGCGTCAAGGTCGCGGGTTCGAGCCCCCCCGAGTGCATGCTCGTAGGGACTTTTTCTCGCAAAAAAATATCTTGACTAGCTGAAAGCGCGAGAGCGTGAGTTAGCAAAATTCGATGAAGATCGACGAGCGTTGGGAAGGCTGAACCCTCTGCGCGATAAAAATCAAGGCAAGAACCGTAGTGGGGGAGGAGGGAGAGGAGCCTACTTTGTGACCCCGGATCTGAGTTACGACTATTAATAGGGAGGGAGAAAGACAGAAGTGCGAAGATAATAAATGGGATGGAAAAAAAAAAAAAAGAAACAAAAGTACAACAGCGTACGTACGTACCGGTAACTACCTGTTACTGCTGCTGCCATGGGTCATAGCACCTCATTTTGAGAGGTCTGACATCACTTATCTTAAGAATCCTAAGAACGTTCCCGCATCTATGCCTATGGGCTCCCATCACAATAGCGACCAAGATTCCGGGGGCTCAAAAATCAATTAGTGACGTCATTAAGTATGCGTAGGAATGTTTATGCAGCAGCAGTGCAAGTAGTAGTTTTAAGTGCCCGTTGAGTAGTTGTGGTTGATGTTGCATTGTTGTTGTCACATCGACTCATCGCCAAAAATGCACGTGGTATGGTACCCTCGAATGCTACTAAGGTTGAATTCGTGAGTTCGAATCCCACGTGGGTCAGACTTTTGAGTTTATTTGCAAAAAAACTGAATAAAAAACGGAATGCACAGCAGTAACTGCTGAGAGCACCTCGCCCCGGTGGTCTAACTGGTAGCCACGAAGTCTGTAGGGCCGGATGTCGAGGGTTCGATTCTCCCCATGGAGGTTTTTATTCTCAAATGACACCGACTGTCGAGAGCGCATATTATAGCATGGGTAAGCAAAATTCGACGAAAGTTGACGAGGGAAGAAAGTGCTGAAATCTTCTCGCGAAAAAAAAAAAAAAAAAAAAAAAAAAGGGGGGTGGGGCGTGGGTAGGCACAATTCGATGCGAGTCGACGAGGGAAGGAAAGGCTGAAGTCTCCTCGCGATAAAAATGCAAGGCAAGAATCGTAGTGGGGGAGGAGGGAGAGGAGCCTACTTTGTGACCCCGGATCTGAGTTACGACCAGGGAGGGAGAAAGACGGAAGTGCGAAGATAATGAATGGGATGGACAACAAAAAAAAAAAAAAAAGTAGCGTGGGGCGTGGGTAGGCGCAATTCGATGCGAGTCAACGAGGGAAAAAAAGGGCTGATGAAGTCTTCTCGGGATAAAAGTTGAAGGCACGAACCGTAGTGGGGGAGGAGGGAAAAGTGCCTACTTTGTGACCCCGGATCTAGAGTTACGACTAGGAAGGAGAGAGAAAGGGCAGAAAGGGCGGACGAAGATAACAAATGGGATAAAAAAAAACGAAAAAACAAACAAACGGACAAACAAACAAGAGAAAAGGAAATAAAAAAAGGCAAAAAAAGGGAAGAAAAGGGAAACGACTACTCGTACGTAAGGGAAGTCAGTCTGTTGGGCAGATCGCTTGCCCCCTGTTCCCCTCCGCCTCCACCCCCCCCCCCCCCCCCCCCCAACCCCCCCCCCATCCTCCAAAGCGCTTGTATTGGCGTCAGCGGTTAGAAACACGGTTGCAGCCGCCCTGTATCGTTCTGCCGTTGTTGCCTCCTCATACCCATTGGAACCATCACCCGCCGACCTTATGTGCGGCCCCGCGCCGCCCTTCGAACCTGATCCCAAACACCTTAATCAAGGTCTTCCTCAAGGTCCTCTTCTGCAACAAACTTTTCGTCTGGTCAACATAGGTCAAAGGCAGTTCGTGGTACTTGCTTCCCGGTTATCGATTGCCGCGCGTGATCACCGACCGATATCTCGGGGGTCACCTGACCGCCCTCGACCTTCTGATAGACACACGATTTAGCTTGTACCGAGCTCGTGCATTGACACTACCTGGGTCCTCTTCATCAAGCCCCACCCTTTTTTTGTACCCCGGGGTATACTTAGTATACGTACAGCCCTTCCCCCCGACCATCTCCTCCCCAAACATCTTCTATCCCCCTACTCGGCAGGCGCGCTCCTCCTCTCTCCCCTGCGTGCCATGGAAGCCCTTTTTTTTTTCCTTTTTTCTTCCATCTCATTTATTATCTTCGCCCTTCCTTTCTCTCTCCTCCCTATTAATAGTCGTAACTCAGATCCGGGGTCACAAAGTTGGCTCGTCTCCTTCCTCCCCCCACTCACGGTTCTTGCCTTGCATTTTTATCGCGAGAAGACTTCATTCAGCCTTTTCTTCCCTCGTCGACTCGCATCGAATTGTGCGAACAATAATACCCTTCGTCTGCGCGTACACCGCCGTCTCCACCACGCTCTCGGAGTCTCTGTCCTGAGAAGAGCGTTTTTGGCATACGTGGTATTCGCGCTTCCGTTTCCGCCACCGCCGAGGCATCGCAGGTATAGCATCCATCCTGTGGTGGGCCTTCCTTCCTTCCTTCCTTCCTTCCTTCCTTCCTTCCGTAGCCTGTCGTCGTAGTCAGAGCCTTTTTCTCGGTCTCCACATAGTAGTGGGGCACCCGCAGAGTAGCGTCTCGATGTTGCCTCGCTCGGCTTTCATTCATCATTCAGCATCGGATCCGCACCTTCAGGCGCCAAAGCTAAAGCACACACACACACACGGGCGGGGGCGGTCGTAGATTTCCCATCGTATATATCGCCCAAAAAAGCAGTGCCGGCTGCCCCCCATAGATGCATACTACGAGATACTATTAATAGATGACTTTCGACGAAATCCTCGAGCTCACAGCTGTCTTTTTAACGTTTTCTCTTTATATGTTAGGGCCTATATTAACGAGTATAAAATAAATTCAATTTGGAAAAAATAAACATTCAAATTCGCTTTTCATTGGTCAGAACCCGCACCAGCACCAAATATTATGCCCCAAGATCCTAATATTTGGTGCTGGTGCGTGTGTTGACCAATGAAAAGCGGATTTGAATATTTTTTTTCCCAAATTGATTTTTTTTCTTCTTCGTTAAAACGGGCCCTTACACGTCGTACGTAGTGCCTGTGAAATCGCTATTTTGGCACAGCTGGGATGAACCCATTCAGAACTGAAAAAAAAAAAATGTCCCACACTAATTCCAAGTAGTTTGTCCCCAATTTCGTGGGACCAGTTCTTAAGGGGGTTAACCAGTGTGGCAGCGTGCGGAGTAGTTAATAGTGCCGGTTGCCGCTATATATAGTGCCGGTTTTGTTGGTTGGCGCCTATATACCGGCACTATCGAGGGACCACTTCCTTACGTACGTATGATATCATATAATTTAGGAGGCGAACTCGAACGTTTTCTGAAAGGATGGGTGGGGCGCTTGCTGTCAACCGGCGCAACCGAAAACACTTCCTTCCTTTTTAGTCAAGTGTTAGCGCGGAGGGGGGCGGCCGGCGCGGGGGCGGGGACTGGGGGGGCGGGGGGTTGTTATTCTTCTTTCTTCTTCTCTGTTCGTCTCTCATTCTTTCTTCATTTTTTCTCTACTATTACTTTTTCTCATTATACTTTTTTCTTACTCCCTTATTTCTTCTGTATTCTATTCGTCTTCTTCTTTCCTCCGTCTCTGGTTCACTACTACTATCTCGATTCACTCTCCTTATATATATTTATTACCCTATTTCCTCTTCAATCATCTTTATTATATTCTTCCTTTTCACTTACACACAATGTGTAAAAAAAAAAAAAAAAAAACATCGCCTGAGGTGTCGATTTGTTTGCAGTTATACTACTATATTACGGGGGGCCATAGTAAATAGGACCAAAATATTTGTTAGTGAACATATGGAAATATATAGGTTTTGTGTGTGTACCGTAGGTCCTGTTTACTACATTAGCCCACCCCGTAATAGTAGGTGTACCACTTATGTTTTCCCGATTTTTGTTTGTTTTCCTCCTTAGGTAGTATCCCACTCCAGAGTCTTTCGGAACCTGTCCTGTGTGACCACAGACTTGCATTGTGGTGAAGATCCCAAACGACATCATCATCATCATCATCACCTTCACCACCACCACCGAAGCGTATTATATAATAAGGATAACAGCAGTATAAGAACGGATATGTAGAGCGCAAAGGGGTGGATCAGGGGTCCCGAAAAGGAACCGCGACACACCTTGCAAGCTGGTGCCCCCCCCCCACAGCAAGTGGCATCGAAACACCACGGGTGGAAGGAAGCCCAATGGGGAACGACACTCACATCGCTCCGCCCTACTTAACAAGTGTGGTTAGCACTTCGATTTGTGCTTGTGGATGGATGATATGCAAAGTGTCCTGTCAGCAGTGCAGTGCCAAACAGTGGGAAGAGGACACCCTATGTAATAATAATAATAATAATAATAATAATAATAATAATAATAATAATAATAATAATAATAATAATAATAATAATAATAATAATAATAATAATAATAATAATAATAATAATAATAATAATAATAATAATAATAATAATAATAATAATAATAATAATAATAATAATAATAATAATAATAATAATAATAATAATAATAATAATAATAATAATAATAATAATAATAATAATAATAATAATAATAATAATAATAATAATAATAATAATAATAATAATAATAATAATAATAATAATAATAATAATAATAATAATAATAATAATAATAATAATAATAATAATAATAATAATAATAATAATAATAATAATAATAATAATAATAGTGTCGGTGTGCTCTCGCCCTTCGTTTCGAGGTTATAGCCCCTTACAGCAGTTGGACTGCACCCTAGTAGTAGTACTATTCCGGGGGAGCATAGTAAATGCTAGTAAATAGAACCTACGGTAAACACAAAAAAAACTACGATAGGTTTACCTATTTTTACTAACAATATGTATGTGCTCCTATTTACTATGATATGGTCCTCCGTAGTAGTGGGGACGCGTGCTACGGTAGAGGTAGCCGTTTTTGGCTGAATATTTTTTCTGAACGATCGGGCTCCTTAACCCAAATTCGTCGGACTTTCACTTTTGTGACGAATAATGTTTCAGAGTATACTTCGGGTCATAAGATTTCGCATCCGGCAGCGCTTTTTTTTCCCCTCCAAAATCATTTTTTCGGTGAGGTATGTATGACGCTCCTTAAGTGAGGAGCTCAGAAAAAAAAACATGGTGCACCTCTATCGTAGCTTGCGTCTGGGCACAAAACACTCGGAAATTATAGTTAATATTGTTTTGCTTTCTGTACGTAGAGTGCAGTACACTATTGCGAGGGACCATCGTAAAATAAGACAAAATATTGTCATTAATAGTATATATGAGGGCAGTATATTCATCGACCAGCTGGCAGCTCGTATCGTGGGAGGGAGGGGACGATGGGTCGATGGCAAGGAAAGGGATGGTGAAGAAACGCCTGCTACAAATCGTCTCGGTGACCACACAGGTCGCCATTTCGAGGAGGGTGTCGCGCTTCAAACTCCAGCGCAGGGACCGCCAGGAAGCGAGGAGGGCAGGGGGGGGGGGGGGGGAGATGACAGACCCACACCGATTGCGTGGGGATGGAGCTTGGATGCGGTTTAGGACTTAAGAATAGAACATAAAAAGTGCAGATTGAGAAGAAGGAGGGAGCAAGGACAACAAATGGAGTATTGTGGATAAAGCTCAGCGGGAAGTAGACGTAGAAGGAAGTTAGACTTTGCGCATAGGTTTCCTTTGTTTCCTCCGTGGTTTTCTGCTTTCGGGAGTGTCATAAGTGATCAACGCTGAAGCTTATGCTGCACATTGTCGGATGGCAAAGACGATAATAATACGTAGTACAAATAGGTAAAGATATACTGGTATATAGGTTTTAGTGTGTACCGTGTGGCATATTTACTATGGTCCCCCGAAACAAACTCATGCATAGACGACGCTGTCGCGCTCGGTTCGCGTCTAAGAGAAAACCCTATTCGTGAAGCGAAGCAACGTACATACCTATCATACATGCTACGGTATTTAACAGAAGGCTTTTGACTACTTGCTTGGCATGTGCACGTAGCTTCCAGTTGTCTCGGAATGCGCAACCCAAAGGAAGAAATCATCCTGACGACACGACCACTGACAACTACTGACGACCTTGAAGACTTTCTTTTCGCAACTATGCCCTCGCAGACTCCTACTAAGCATGGCCTCCCAAGATAAGGGAAACCCTTGAGCACCTGCTCCCCTGCCCTCCGCCCCCCCCC
>MEHQ01001097.1:414157-430741 GCA_008828725.1 Saccharina japonica
CCCCCCCCCCCCCCCCCCCCCAACAAAAAAGAGACGTCCGTACGTCCAATTGCCATCTCGGTCGTGCTGAGCTCAATCAACCCCGTGAGCACCAACCTGCTCCCCCCCTTTCCCCCATATATAGAGACATCCGTTCGATCGCCATCTCGCTCGTGCTGAGGCCGTTCCTTTCGCCCGCGTCTGTTCTTTCTATCCCCCCCCGTGTTTCCGAAAACAAAAATGCAGCCTTTTCCGATCAGTCGGCAACGGGGTGAAAAGGATTGGCCTCGGACACTTTGAGGACACCAAGTCCCCGGTCATCCTGGCGGCCCTGGGCGGGCTTTGCATCTCCACCATCGGCGTCCTCGTGCCTCCCTCCATGTTCTGGGCGGAGTTCGAAATGAAAAATATTGCCGAGCCGGGCAGAGATCTGCCGCACATCTGGCCACAGGTGAGGAACAAAAAACAAGTTGTGTGATGTCGCCAAAAAATGGGCGGGAGGGGGGGGTGGGGGGGGTGGCGGGGGGGGGGTCCAGAAGAAGAAAAATGCCGGAATAAGATGAGTTTTGTTGGTTCTTTTATCAAGTATATATGTATGCAGTACAGCATTGGCCCACACAATTACATGCTGAATGCAGCAGCTACAATAGCAGCCAATATTGCCGGGGTCGGTTTCTGTGTGTGTGTTTTTTTTCTTTCGGAGTGAGTGTTTATGAGTGACCAATGTTGAACCTCTCATCATGCTTTTTTTCCCATCCCATTTATTATCTTCGCACTTCCGTCTCCCTCCCTCCCTATTAGTTGTAACTCAGATCCGGGGTCACAAAGGAGGATCCTCTCCCTCCTCCCCCACTACGTACGGTTCTTGCCTTCCATTTTTATCGCGAGAAGATTTCAGCACTTTCTTCCCTCGTCGACTTGCGTCGGATGCTACACATTGTCGAACGGGAAGGATATTGTTATAATAATTATAATAATACACACATATATATGTGACGGTTAGGGCCTAGCATTTACATATATACACAAAGTATATATATATATATAAATAAGGGTGTGCGTCAGCGAGTGTCCGAACCGCAGTACAACAAACAGTAGGCAGCCCCTTTGAAGGGACCCTCTCGTGGTGATTTCGATATTGGAAAGGTCCCCCTACGATAATAGCAGTGGCAAAAGTTACGTGCAAAACCCACACGGTTTATATATTTTTTTCACAGATAAGACACATACTATACGCTCCCTGAATTCTGCCGCCTCTCAGGTTTTTTTGTTCTCCTCATACTATGCAGGATGTTTTGAATGTCCCGCATGAGGACATTCAAAACCCGTCAAGTACGCGCGATCGAAGTGTCACACTCAGCTTGCAAAAAAATATAAAAATATGAGTTCCGGCGAAATCCTCGATCTCATTATTGTTGTTGTTGTTGTTGTTGTTGTTGTTGTTGTTGTTGTTGTTGTACTTGTTGTTGTTGTTGTTGTTGTTGTTGTTGTTGTTTTTGTTATTATTTTGTACAAATAAACCAACGTATCAGAGTTGGTCCCCGGTAGTTGTTGTTGTTGTTGTTGTTGTTGTTGTTTTTGTTATTATTTTTGTACAAATAAACCAACGTATCAGAGTTGGTCCCCGGTCGGTCCCTTACAGTCGAGTAGTGGGCAAAAGTGGCGGGCAGAAATTTGAGGTCCCTTGTATCCCGTTTTTCCTTATCGCGGGGTCCCTTAAAAAGGGGGCTACCTACTGTATAAGGAAAAGTACTCACGCTGTTGGTTATTACCTATCTGTCCCGAAATATAAGAAACGTTTTTATTGAATACTAATGTACAAACGTTGCTTATTTTTCGGTACAGAGTGGTATAGTACGAATACTAAGGGGGGCCATAGCAAATAAACAGAACCACATATTGCTAGAAAAAATAGGGAAATAGATATCTCGGGTTGTTTTTTTGTGTGTACTGTGTACCGTAGGTATATAACTATTGTGACCCCCCGTGATACCTGCTAGACCACTCGGTCGGACTGAGTGGTCCAACAGGTAGTGATAAATAACCAACATCTATGTTTTAGAGTTCGTGGAATCTCGTCGATTTTGTAACAGCAGTGATCTCCGGGGCCCTCCCCTCGCCAAAAGCTGCCGGTGTCTAGAAGCACACCATCGTAACCATTCGTATTGTCTCCAGCGCGCACGTTCGAAAAGAACAAACTATGAAGTCGGCAACATTCGAACTCCCGACCAACCCTTGGGAATGATATAGCACTACGACCTGACTAGGCCACTCCGTCAGCGCTGACTACGAGCTATTCAGAGTTCGTGGAATCTCATCGACTTTGTGACAGTGATCTCCGGAGCCCTCCCCTCGCCAAACGCTGCTGCTGGTGCCTATTCATAGAGGCAAACTATCATGACCATTCACAATTGTCTCCAGCTCGTACGCTCGAAGAGAACCTAAAATTTCGAAATCGGCGAGATTCGAACTGCCGATCCACCCTTGCGGATTATGTAGCACTACCTGCTAGGCCACTCAGTCAGCGCTGACTATTATAGCTTGGTGGGTAGACTGTCCGCTTCTGACCTTGGTATGCGCGTGTTCGAGTCCCGGCATGCCACTATTAATACTAAGGCCCGACGGTCTCTGGTTTCCCAGAGTAGCAGCGTTTGGCGAGGTGAGGCCCACGGGAGATCATTGCTGTTACAAAATCGGCGAGATTTGAGCTCCCGACCCACCCTTGCGAATTATATAGCACTACCTGCTATTAGATCACTCAGTCAGCCCTGACTACAGTAGCTTCAAGCTTGGTGGGCAGACCATCCGCTTTTGACCTTGGTATGCGCGGGTTCGAGTCCCGGCATGCCACGACTTTTCTAGTGTGGACAGGGCTCGAGGGCTCCTGGCTCCCCAGAGTAGCAGCGTTTGGCGAGGGGAGGGCCCCGGAGATCACTGTTGTTACAAAGGCAGCGAGATTTCACGTACTCTAAAACATATACTCCGAACTATTTGACTAGCTTGGTGGGTATCATAGACCGTCTCCGCTTCTGAGCTTGGTATACGCTGGTTCGAGCCCCGGCATCCCACTGCTTTTTTTTTCTTGCTGTGTGAAAAAGGCTCGAAAGTTCCTGGTTTCCCAGAGCAGCAGCGTTTGGCAAGGGAAGCGCCCCGGAGATCATTGTTGTTACAAAGTTGGTGAGATTCCACGAACTCTAAACACTTATATTTTGTTGGTTACATAGCATTACTACAGCAGTAGCTGCTATTAGTAGTAATAGACCACTCAGTCTAACCAACATGCGCATCACATAATGATGATACTTCTAGTAAAACGCTGCATGCATGCTCTCTTCCAAGTGCGCTCTTGGGGCGTGCTAAAGTAGTATTAATAGTAAGTGTATAAGCACTGTTTCGGACCGAACATATTTATGACTGACCCGGGCTCCTTAACAGACTTAATCCAATATCGTTGGAAAATACCACACGCACGTTCAGTACGTGGGGTATACCGGTATCCGGGGTATTTTTTAGTAGGCGTACCGACATCAAGCTCGACCCGAACCCGTACATGAGTAGCTCATGTACGCGTGAGTGTCTTTCGTGGTACGATATGGAAAGGAGACTCGGGCAGGATTGCCTACCTGACCACTTCTATTTTCTCCTTCTTGGAGACTTCTCTTCTCCCTCCTCCTCCTCCTCCTCCTCCTCCCATCCTCCTCTCTGGGGGAGGCAATAACAATACACACTTTTCTACGCCTTCTGCACGCGCCGATGGCGGTTGGGGATCGGGGATCTTCCTTCAACGTATGTATCTAACCCATGCACCGGTTCACCGATTATGGCTAACCGGTGCATGGGTTAGAGACGTAGAAGGGAGATCCCCGATCCCCCCATCGGCGCAGTACCTTAGGTGCAGAAAAACGTGAATCCTTATTGCCTCCTCCAGAGAGGATGATGGGAAGAGGGGGAGGAGAAGATAATTCTCCAAGAGGGAGAAAATAGAAGTGCTCGGGGTAGGCAAAAATCCTGCCCGAGTCTCCTTTCCGTGTCGTACCACAAAAGACACTCACGCGGCTGTGCCACAAGTACTGGCCCTACGTTATGGTACCACAATTTCCTCTTCCTATACGTGAGTATGAGAACATCCACTCACTGCCTACCGACCTATGGAAAGCGGTATCCCACTACTGTTATACGCATATTATACCACACAAGATGACTCACATCCATGGCATTGGTACGTATTGTACCACAATGATGTACAGAGATCCTATACTATAATCAAGTGACCGCCTACTGTAGTCGCACGCGTTTCTTATACATACACTATATACATATATATACACGTAGAAGCTGAATAAGAGCGCGCATACGAATGCCATCCAAGTAATACGAAAACGGACCAATTACCTGTACTGGGTATTTACCGGCCCTTCAAGCCCATCCTGTTGATATTTCACTCGTGTCATGTTTTAGGTCGCTACTGTACTAGGACTGGGTGAGACACAGAGTATCCCCTCGCAGGTTTTGTCTACTAAGCATCCTTGGTGTTACTCGCTTTCACGTAGAATCAAGCAAGCGTAGAACAGAAGAAGCAGCTTATATTCATTCCCGAGGCCTGATGACACCTGTCCTCTGTCCCGGAAAGGGGGGCATCAGGCCCCTTCCGATCTTATAAATCCCGAATACGAATGCCATCCAACTACAGTACGTAATACGAAAACGGACGAAAACGGACCAATTACCTATATATATATTGAGGTAGTTACCGGCCTTCCAAGCCCATACCATCATACTACGTACCACAGTAGTAATAGTAGTGGTGGTCCCTCATCAATGCCGGTTCAGTATTTTCCAGTCGGAAACCCCCGTCACTACCTACTGCGGCAACCGGCACTGTCCCGGATTGGGGAATACATAGATTTTCGCTACAGTACGGACTTGAAACAACTGTGCCAGACAAAAATATACCGGCACTGTGCTCAGGCAACCGGCGCTGCCGAGAGACCACTACTTCTACTGGCTATGTATACGAACTACCAGGTATACAGGTACACGTCTATGCCCCCAATAGGGTTAAAACGTCGTCGAGGCGAAAAAAATGAGGCGGGTGGACGTCTGCCTGTTCAGTAGATTCAGCAGTAATATTAATAGTAGTGGTGAAGGTCGATCGCCCCCCTGTGTGCCTGTCGGCGCGACGTGAACCGGGCGATCCCGAGTAAATATTAGACCCTCTCTTTCTGTTTTACCCATTTGTACGGTGAAACTAACTGACAAATGGAAGAAAAAAAAATGGAGTAGTAGATAAAGCTCCAGCCGGAAGTCGGTACAGCCAGTAACGAGTAGACTTTGTGTCGTAGAGTGCTCTTTTTTTGTGTCCGTGGTTTTCTTCTTTATGAGTGCTTTTGAGTTATGAATGTTGAAGCACGTGCTTGCACATTGTCGGATGGCAAATTAAATAACAAAAATAAATACTTGAGTTTTGATGTATTTGTTTTTTCCAATCAGAAAACGATATTATATATTGTAGGGTCGTTGTTGTTGTTGTTGTTGTTGTTGTTGTTGTTGTTGTTGTTGTTGTTGTTGTTGTTGTTGTTGTTGGTGTTGTTGTTGTTGTTGTTGTTGCTTTTGTTGTCGTCGTTGTTGTTGTTGTTGTTGTTGTTGTCACATTAACTCATCACCACAATCCAAGTCCGTGGTCGCAGGACAGGTTCCAGTGGGATAGTATGTCAGGAGGCAAAACAGAAAAAATAGTGCACATACTTCGTATACATATTGTAATAACTTCAACGGGTGTGTTAAATGGATTCGTTAATTAACCACTTGAGTTAGCGTGAAATAATTCATCGGTTGGTTTTGGAATAGACGCCTGCTACGATAGAGGTGCACCACGTTTTTTCTGAGCTCCTCACATTAGGAGCGTCATACCTCACCGAACAAATGATTTTGGAGACAAATAAAAGTGCTGCCGGATGCGAAATCTCATGACCGAAGTATACTCTTGAAACATTATTGTCACAAAAATGATAAAAAGTCCGACGAATTTGGGTTAAGGAGCCCGATCGTTCAGAAAACGATTCAGCCAAAAAGTGTTACCTCTACCGTAGCACGCGTCAATACGTTACCACCCATACCCTCGTGCAATGTCCTAGATATTTACGATTAAAAAAAAAAAAAAACAGCTGTGAGATCGAGGATTTCGTCGAAAATCATTTTTGCAAGCTGTGCGTGATGCTTCGATCGCACGTACTACGGGTTTTATATGGCCTCATGCAGAATTCACATCTCGTATATGAGGAGAGCAAAATCTGAAGCTATAGAAAAGTCAACAAGTCACCAAAACCAAACCACAATTTGAAAACCCCTTAGATATCCTTAGTGACTCCCGATAAATTTGGAAGGGTAGAGTGAAGTCATACCCGCGGATAGATCAAAGACTCCAAGGAGTTGACGTGATCAAACGAGTCCACGACGAAGCGTAAGCCGTTTTCCGCCATCTACTTTTATCGGGCCACTCAGGCTACCACGTGGGGTCGTCTCTGCGCGCTTGATAATATGTATGATATGTACCAGGTATATACTTACAGTAGTACCAAGTACGAGTATATATATACTGCACTGAGCGTAGTATCTCTGTGTCGTAGTTTTGTGACCACAGAACTGGTACCTTTTTAGGATGATGAATCGGCACGGACACTGGGTGTGCTGGATGTCGACGGGTAGAAAGGAAGGTTTAATGTGAAGAACACACACACATATATTGTGAATTCATCACTTGTTATTTACGAAGGAGACGATTCATTCAAAAACGGAGTCATCCAATCATCTTTACCTTTTCGGGATCGTCGTTCAATAATGCTGCGGAACGAAAAACTACGTTCCCACTATTTAACTGTAGTTAATAAATTATTGGGCCCAAAAAAAGGCAAAAAAAAAGGAGGGGTGGACAAAGGGTGATAGTGGATCTTTAAAATGGGGGTTTTGTCTTGGTAGTAGTATGTTGACCCTCAGATCGAACCCAAACCCGAACCCTATGCCAGTGGTCAGTGCTTGCTTGGCCAATCAGAGTGCCTAATTAGCTACCTTAGGAAGATCTACTAACAGTGTTTGTCCACTACTGAAAAAAGGGCTAAAAAGCTCTGGATTCTTGTTTATTTGCATCAAGTAAGTGTTGTGAAACTTCAAAATACGGATCTTAGTTGCAAATCCCTTGCTTTATTTCCAAGCCGTACGTATGTATATGTTGCCGAAACGCCTACGAGCGCCTACTTGACAACACCTTCCTGAGGGTACAAACACCTCCTTAAAGTGGGACCGCACTCCCATGGGGGGAAACACTCGGAAAAAGAGTCAGATTTGGGTGTTCTGTACGGTGCAATAGTACAATGGTTAATTCGCTCGCGGCTGTTTATTCGTATGTAGTATGGACGTCGGGCGTCATTTTCTGGCTGACTTACTACTACTACTACTACTACTACTGCTGTTTATAGTATGGACACAGGACGTTTCGTTCGCCGGAGTGCCCCCTGTGTACCAAAAGTGCTGATTTTTTTTATGCTACCCTATACGGTGGGGTACGGACCCAGTTTAAGAACCACCCCGTGACTAACGCCATTTAATTTGGTCTTATCTCTACTCATGATCTTACCGTTTACCACTGTACTCTAAACAGTAACCCATACTTATTCCCATATTATATTCATTTTTCGTGATAACAGCTTATATATTTTACCTGGCCCTTATCTCCCCGAAAAGCCTTGAAACCGAATGGTCTTAAAAAAGTGGGTACACCTCCCACCGTACAGCTCATCCTTAACCAACGCTGTTGCTCTCTTAGACGATAACAGCGCGCGCCCTGATCGGATGTCTCGAGTAGGCTGCACACGGAAAAATTGCCAGGGCGCTGAGACAGACCTCCACTCGTACCG
Source organism: Saccharina japonica (assembly GCA_008828725.1). Lineage (NCBI taxonomy): Eukaryota > Phaeophyceae > Laminariales > Laminariaceae > Saccharina > Saccharina japonica. The sequence goes on from MEHQ01001097.1 coordinate 422,047, forward strand.
TTCCGTTTTAATGCTCGTCGTGTCTTTCATCCCACTTCCCATCACCTACAGGGGGGTTACTTCTACGGGCTCGAGCGGTACCCGTTTGAGTCTGGCCCGATGTACATGCTCGTGGGCGCGGCGAAGCTGCTGGCCATCGCTTGCACCGTGCAAGCAGGCTTCCGGGTAAGCCATATTTTTTTGGAATATACGCCGTAGTGCCCACGATGCCCGGCGAGGGTGCGATGTAGAGTGGTGTGGTCTTTTCGATGTCACCTCGCGAGGGCCACCTTTCACGTTTCCTTCCATGCGTTATTTTTTTGTTTGTCGGTGAGCGGTTCCGGCGGCGGTAAACTCGACTTGGAGCAGTAGCTTTGCAAGCTACAAAAAGCAGTGGCGCAAGACTGCCGTTTTTCGCTTCTTGCCACCCGAATAAGTCTTGTGCGCGTCCCAATCGAAAGCTGCTACGTGACCGCATGTACCCAGCTACCCCTTTCCACGACCAACATCTTCCCATGCTCAGCATTGACCCACCTGCCCCCCATCCCGCTTTCCCAAGCCCGTCTTGCCCAATGACAACCGTGAAAACTTTATCCCCTAAGCAACATCCTTTTTCGGCAATTATGTTTTTGTTCTCGTTGTGTGCGTGTGTGCCTGTACTGTTGGTTTTTTCTATCCAGGGAGGGTTTATCTTCCCCCTCTTCTTCGCCGGCGCCTCGTTCGGCCGCGCTCTCCTGCCGCTCACCGACGCGTTCCTGCCGGAATTCCTCGTCCACGCGACCCCGGCCCTCCTGTGCATGAGCTTCGCGGCGGGGCTCAACGTCGCCGTGACGCGGACCCCGTTCTCGTCGCCGCTAATCCTTGCCGCCCTGTCGGGGCAGCCGAACATCACCGCGCCGGTCATCTGCGCCGCTCTGGCGTCCCTCTTCATCACGCGCTCGGCCAAGTTCATCGGCCCGCAGACCGACCGCGCGGACCTGCAGTTCATCGGCGACCTGCAGCCGCTCCAGGAGGCGGCGCTTCCCGCCGACAAGGCGGTGAAGGACGACGACGCCCCCCCGGACACAGAAACGGGCGCGTTGCTCAACGACGCTGCCTTCAACGGGGGCTACAGCGCGATCGCGATCCCGGACGCGCAGATGACCGCGAACCTCGATATTTGAGGCTCGCGCCGCGTCGTCGTCGACGTTTTCGTCGTTGCCGTCGTGCCCAGCCAGCGCTTTGACCCCATCACCGTTGGTGTTGTTGGTTCCGTTTGGACTATCGGGGCTAACAGTTGGGGCTGCGACTTTCGTTCTACTGTTTTTGTTGGGGTAGTAGGAGTTTGCAAACCGCCTACGGGGGGGGGGGGGACAGGGGTCGCGTGCACCCGCCGTGCTCTTCCGGCCCAAAATCTAATTTTTAGTTCTTTTTTTTTAATACGTAGCAAATACCTCCCTTGTTGTTTTTTTTGTTTCCGGCGCCTTTTTTTTTGTTGGTTCTGCGCCGCCCGTTTCGCGACACGCGACTTGGGGCGAGCGCGTTGAAAAAAAAACTGCCCGCTGCCAGAAACAAACATAGAAGAAGAAGAAGAAGAAGGCATCGACAAAGATGCCGGTTTTGCTCTCGAAGGTTGATTAATGCGCCCCTCCACGAGGCGCGACACCGGCACCAGGTACCGGAGTATGGTAGAGTAGTATTTTACGAGGTAAATTAGTGCTCGGGGTTTCACGGTGTTTTCGATCCCCTATATGGCGGCTGCGGCTGCATTTTTTACAGAGCCATACATGCGGGGGCTGCTTTTTACGATCGGATGGACTTAAGCGACGCATTACCAGGAGCATCCCCCCCCTCCCCCCCCAGTTGCACCATATGCATCCCGTGTTTATTCCGTGTGTGTTTTCATCGCGTGCGGTAGGATGTATACCGTCGATACTTCGAAGTATATTGATAAAGTGCCGTGTACGTTACATGCGGTACTTTTTTCTTTTTTCTTTCTGTCTCGGAAGCGTGAAATACTGCCGACAAGACGATGGCCATGTTTTTTACAGGCGAGTACAATACCGCACCTGTTGTGTTGATGTTTTTTCGTGTTTGTCCCCCTCCCGTTTAGTCGTTACCTTGGTATAAGTTTTCCCATTTGCGTGCCCAGGGCCATGCGGTAGCGTGTTGCCCGCGATGTTGGAAATGGTGGTAGGTTGGTAGCCAAAGGGGGGGGGATACGTGTCCGTTAATCGGTGGTATGGCAAGCGTTCATCCCGATATTTCGTTAGCCGATTGTGTGCGTAACCTCTTCGCAAAATTAAGATAACATTAAGGTTGCGAGGAAATATATGTTGATGGGGGGGTAATTACCTCGTGATGTTGACTTTTCATGGAGACGCGGGCTACGATAGAGGAAGCATTTTTTTGGGGGGAGTGAAATGTTGTCTGGACGAATCGGGCTCCTTAACCCATTCAGAACAGAAAAAAAAATGTCCCAGACTATTTCCAAGTATTTTTTCCCCAAATTCGTGGGACCAGTTCTTAAGGGGTTAACCCAAAAATTCGTCGGACTTCCATTCTTGTGTTCCAAATACGTTTCATTGCATGCTTGAGGCCATAGGAATTGTTCACCGGGTGCATACTCGTACGTAGCACCTTTTATTTTCCTCCAATTTGTTTTAACTTACTATTAGTATAGACCTCTTCGAGTGAGGAACATCAGAAAACTCCGTAACATGGTGTCCACACCTCTATACTACCGTAGCATGCGTCTGGGGGGGGATGCTTGTCTTCGCTCCCCGCCATTACTTTTGCTGTGTATGGTGACCACGATCGAAGCCGTGGTCGGCTCGCCAGCAGAAACAGCAGCAGCAGCAGCAGCAGCAGCAGCAGCAGCGGCAGCAGCAGTATGTCTACTCTCGGTGCTGACCGCGCCAATGATCATTGCGGGACATCCGTGTGTCTCGATGATGGTGAACCGAGTATTTGGCAAACCCTCTGCGTGCTGTACGGCTCAATCTCCGAGGGCAAGCGAGCGAGCGGTATAAGTTTTCCCATTTGCGTGCCCAGGGCCATGCGGTAGCGTGTTGCCCGCGATGTTGGAAATGGTGGTAGGTTGGTAGCCAAAGGGGGGGGGATACGTGTCCGTTAATCGGTGGTATGGCAAGCGTTCATCCCGATATTTCGTTAGCCGATTGTGTGCGTAACCTCTTCGCAAAATTAAGATAACATTAAGGTTGCGAGGAAATATATGTTGATGGGGGGGTAATTACCTCGTGATGTTGACTTTTCATGGAGACGCGGGCTACGATAGAGGAAGCATTTTTTTGGGGGGAGTGAAATGTTGTCTGGACGAATCGGGCTCCTTAACCCATTCAGAACAGAAAAAAAAATGTCCCACACTATTTCCAAGTATTTTTTCCCCAAATTCGTGGGACCAGTTCTTAAGGGGTTAACCCAAAAATTCGTCGGACTTCCATTCTTGTGTTCCAAATACGTTTCATTGCATGCTTGAGGCCATAGGAATTGTTCACCGGGTGCATACTCGTACGTAGCACCTTTTATTTTCCTCCAATTTGTTTTAACTTACTATTAGTATAGACCTCTTCGAGTGAGGAACATCAGAAAACTCCGTAACATGGTGTCCACACCTCTATACTACCGTAGCATGCGTCTGGGGGGGGATGCTTGTCTTCGCTCCCCGCCATTACTTTTGCTGTGTATGGTGACCACGATCGAAGCCGTGGTCGGCTCGCCAGCAGAAACAGCAGCAGCAGCAGCAGCAGCAGCAGCAGCGGCAGCAGCAGTATGTCTACTCTCGGTGCTGACCGCGCCAATGATCAGTCTGTCTGTCTGTCTGTCTGTCTGTCTGTCTGTCTGTCTGTCTGTCTGTCTGTCTGTCTGTCTGTCTGTCTGTCTGTCTGTCTGTCTGTCTGTCTGTCTGTCTGTCTGTCTGTCTGTCTGTCTGTCTGTCTGTCTGTCTGTCTGTCTGTCTGTCTGTCTGTCTGTCTGTCTGTCTGTCTGTCTGTCTGTCTGTCTGTCTGTCTGTCTGTCTGTCTGTCTGTCTGTCTGTCTGTCTGTCTGTCTGTCTGTCTGTCTGTCTGTCTGTCTGTCTGTCTGTCTGTCTGTCTGTCTGTCTGTCTGTCTGTCTGTCTGTCTGTCTGTCTGTCTGTCTGTCTGTCTGTCTGTCTGTCTGTCTGTCTGTCTGTCTGTCTGTCTGTCTGTCTGTCTGTCTGTCTGTCTGTCTGTCTGTCTGTCTGTCTGTCTGTCTGTCTGTCTGTCTGTCTGTCTGTCTGTCTGTCTGTCTGTCTGTCTGTCTGTCTGTCTGTCTGTCTGTCTGTCTGTCTGTCTGTCTGTCTGTCTGTCTGTCTGTCTGTCTGTCTGTCTGTCTGTCTGTCTGTCTGTCTGTCTGTCTGTCTGTCTGTCTGTCTGTCTGTCTGTCTGTCTGTCTGTCTGTCTGTCTGTCTGTCTGTCTGTCTGTCTGTCTGTCTGTCTGTCTGTCTGTCTGTCTGTCTGTCTGTCTGTCTGTCTGTCTGTCTGTCTGTCTGTCTGTCTGTCTGTCTGTCTGTCTGTCTGTCTGTCTGTCTGTCTGTCTGTCTGTCTGTCTGTCTGTCTGTCTGTCTGTCTGTCTGTCTGTCTGTCTGTCTGTCTGTCTGTCTGTCTGTCTGTCTGTCTGTCTGTCTGTCTGTCTGTCTGTCTGTCTGTCTGTCTGTCTGTCTGTCTGTCTGTCTGTCTGTCTGTCTGTCTGTCTGTCTGTCTGTCTGTCTGTCTGTCTGTCTGTCTGTCTGTCTGTCTGTCTGTCTGTCTGTCTGTCTGTCTGTCTGTCTGTCTGTCTGTCTGTCTGTCTGTCTGTCTGTCTGTCTGTCTGTCTGTCTGTCTGTCTGTCTGTCTGTCTGTCTGTCTGTCTGTCTGTCTGTCTGTCTGTCTGTCTGTCTGTCTGTCTGTCTGTCTGTCTGTCTGTCTGTCTGTCTGTCTGTCTGTCTGTCTGTCTGTCTGTCTGTCTGTCTGTCTGTCTGTCTGTCTGTCTGTCTGTCTGTCTGTCTGTCTGTCTGTCTGTCTGTCTGTCTGTCTGTCTGTCTGTCTGTCTGTCTGTCTGTCTGTCTGTCTGTCTGTCTGTCTGTCTGTCTGTCTGTCTGTCTGTCTGTCTGTCTGTCTGTCTGTCTGTCTGTCTGTCTGTCTGTCTGTCTGTCTGTCTGTCTGTCTGTCTGTCTGTCTGTCTGTCTGTCTGTCTGTCTGTCTGTCTGTCTGTCTGTCTGTCTGTCTGTCTGTCTGTCTGTCTGTCTGTCTGTCTGTCTGTCTGTCTGTCTGTCTGTCTGTCTGTCTGTCTGTCTGTCTGTCTGTCTGTCTGTCTGTCTGTCTGTCTGTCTGTCTGTCTGTCTGTCTGTCTGTCTGTCTGTCTGTCTGTCTGTCTGTCTGTCTGTCTGTCTGTCTGTCTGTCTGTCTGTCTGTCTGTCTGTCTGTCTGTCTGTCTGTCTGTCTGTCTGTCTGTCTGTCTGTCTGTCTGTCTGTCTGTCTGTCTGTCTGTCTGTCTGTCTGTCTGTCTGTCTGTCTGTCTGTCTGTCTGTCTGTCTGTCTGTCTGTCTGTCTGTCTGTCTGTCTGTCTGTCTGTCTGTCTGTCTGTCTGTCTGTCTGTCTGTCTGTCTGTCTGTCTGTCTGTCTGTCTGTCTGTCTGTCTGTCTGTCTGTCTGTCTGTCTGTCTGTCTGTCTGTCTGTCTGTCTGTCTGTCTGTCTGTCTGTCTGTCTGTCTGTCTGTCTGTCTGTCTGTCTGTCTGTCTGTCTGTCTGTCTGTCTGTCTGTCTGTCTGTCTGTCTGTCTGTCTGTCTGTCTGTCTGTCTGTCTGTCTGTCTGTCTGTCTGTCTGTCTGTCTGTCTGTCTGTCTGTCTGTCTGTCTGTCTGTCTGTCTGTCTGTCTGTCTGTCTGTCTGTCTGTCTGTCTGTCTGTCTGTCTGTCTGTCTGTCTGTCTGTCTGTCTGTCTGTCTGTCTGTCTGTCTGTCTGTCTGTCTGTCTGTCTGTCTGTCTGTCTGTCTGTCTGTCTGTCTGTCTGTCTGTCTGTCTGTCTGTCTGTCTGTCTGTCTGTCTGTCTGTCTGTCTGTCTGTCTGTCTGTCTGTCTGTCTGTCTGTCTGTCTGTCTGTCTGTCTGTCTGTCTGTCTGTCTGTCTGTCTGTCTGTCTGTCTGTCTGTCTGTCTGTCTGTCTGTCTGTCTGTCTGTCTGTCTGTCTGTCTGTCTGTCTGTCTGTCTGTCTGTCTGTCTGTCTGTCTGTCTGTCTGTCTGTCTGTCTGTCTGTCTGTCTGTCTGTCTGTCTGTCTGTCTGTCTGTCTGTCTGTCTGTCTGTCTGTCTGTCTGTCTGTCTGTCTGTCTGTCTGTCTGTCTGTCTGTCTGTCTGTCTGTCTGTCTGTCTGTCTGTCTGTCTGTCTGTCTGTCTGTCTGTCTGTCTGTCTGTCTGTCTGTCTGTCTGTCTGTCTGTCTGTCTGTCTGTCTGTCTGTCTGTCTGTCTGTCTGTCTGTCTGTCTGTCTGTCTGTCTGTCTGTCTGTCTGTCTGTCTGTCTGTCTGTCTGTCTGTCTGTCTGTCTGTCTGTCTGTCTGTCTGTCTGTCTGTCTGTCTGTCTGTCTGTCTGTCTGTCTGTCTGTCTGTCTGTCTGTCTGTCTGTCTGTCTGTCTGTCTGTCTGTCTGTCTGTCTGTCTGTCTGTCTGTCTGTCTGTCTGTCTGTCTGTCTGTCTGTCTGTCTGTCTGTCTGTCTGTCTGTCTGTCTGTCTGTCTGTCTGTCTGTCTGTCTGTCTGTCTGTCTGTCTGTCTGTCTGTCTGTCTGTCTGTCTGTCTGTCTGTATGTATGTCTGTATGTCTGTATGTGTCTACTGCTGTACATTCCTTTCGTTTAACGTTAACGTTGTCTACTGCTGTATATACAAGAAGTATGGTACTAGGTACACGTTTTTTTCCTGCCAACCCCTTCGGGACTCCAGAGCGGGGAAATTTGAATAATCGAACAAACAAAAAATGGCGGTTACAGCGACGGCCACTATGTAGCGTGATTAGTGACTTGGGAAGGGGCGTGATACAAACTGGTGGTGTATGGGTTACAATCCAAGGAGTCGTACAGGGCACATGGGAGCAACATGATCCTACATATGTATATACGTACGTACGCAGCCGTACTTCGCACTGCTCACAGACAATTAATAACACTGACTATTGATAGAGTTATCTTTATTGTTGTGGACGCTTATCTCGGGGTAATAAGATCCATGTTGGATGTCGAAACGAGAAATAAATAAATGGAGCTCGATACATGATAATACCGATATGCAAAACAAAAAAACGATACGATACGATACGATTTCGATATTGATACATCGGAGATTTTGTTCGGTATCGGGATAAAAAGCACGGGGATGCCAAGGAATGGAGGGAAAAACACGTTCGATGATATCATATATCGAAAGTTCGATAATATCATATCGAAAGTTCGATAATATTATGTATCGAAATTTCGATAATTGATAATTTGATACGATATTCAACACTACTATTACGGGGTACCATAGTACATGACCAAAAATTGTTACGTAAAAAAAGTATATATATATTGCATGTACCGTAGGTACTATTTACTACTTGTATTCGTAGGTCCCCCGTAACAACAGGTAAGATACTCCGCCACCGGTCTTGTCATAATATAGAGGGGTAGAGGGAGTGGCTCTCCGATACCTAACCCCACGTGTCCCGCCTCTGCCGCAACTTGTTTTGCTGTTTTTGTTTTGTCGTTTTGTTTATCATGTAATTTTGATCCAATAATGATGTATATAGGCTCCCGGTGCTCCATTGGGTACAATGGGATACAGGGAGAGACTTACGAAAAACAAACAGAAGTAGATGGCTGCGCCCTCAAAAGACGCAAAGAGAGCCATTATTGCTGTGTTGACCTCGCCAAACCTTCCCCAAAAACCATGATGCATCGACGACCGATTGATACTGCTGTACATATCATACAACGCGGAATGAGGAGGGGGGGGGGTGGGGGGGGGGGTACTTCATATTCATGCATGGCCGTAGTCCTATGACCATAGACTCCATATTCACGCATGTGACCGTATTCGTATGACCATAGACCCTCGCACCCCTACGATGCCGGGATGGAGCATGTCGGGTTTTCACCGACCAGGCGTAAGCATTGCTAGCACCAAGCGCGAAGCGCCGTGAGGTGTTGGGCGAGTCGCATGAGGGTGAGCTGCATCCTACTAAGAACCGCTTGTGAGGCGGACTTGCACTTTGGATGACAGCTTCAATGAGTATCAGTGTGGGGGGGGGGGATTATTCATCATGTGTCCCCGTAGTCGATACCATAGACCGGGGCGGGGGGGGGAAGGGAGTCCCTCCTGCGATCCATGACGCGTTTTTGCCACCACTCTCTGAAGGGAGAGCTGTTCTTAGCTGTCTTGTCTACTCGGTCTGCAGGCCTGTCTTCGCTTTCGAGCGTGTTACCCCATCGCCCCCCACAAACACAGAAGCGGCGAAACAGGAAGGGGGAAAGATTAGCAAAAGTCTTCTACGTAATATACGGAACCAAAGTAATGAGCGCCCAAACTGTGGGAGGCGTCTCTCACAGGAGTAGGAACGGTGCTTCGTCCGTCTTGAAAGAGATGCGTGGTCAATGATAAAATGACTCAGGCAAGCAACACAAGTATACGCCGAGGCAGAAGTAAATGAAAGGAAATAAGCAAGGGAAAGGCTGGCGCTAAGAAATAAGGTGGAAG
>MEHQ01001097.1:432030-465552 GCA_008828725.1 Saccharina japonica
CCCCCCCCCCTGCCCCCCCCCTCCATACAAGGTCGAGAGCAAGGAGTTATTGTGTTCACTGATGTATCGTCGGTGTAGAGTGCGCAGGACAAGAAACTCATGGTATTGTGCGAGAGGGGACGCACGCCGAGTTGGTCTGCATCAAAATAACTCTCGACTGTTCCGGTGTCGACCTTTTTTTCTGCACGTTACGTAAACCGCCAGCCACACTCTGTGGCTAAACACCTACCTATCAGGGGTACAGGCTTAGAGTTAGGGTTCGGGCTAGGGCTAGGGCTAGGGTTAGGGTTGTGAGGGAGTGAGGCGGGGTCGAGGGCCTTCGATGGCGACCGCGCGGTACGCGCGAATCACAAGGACTGCGACTCACGGCGAAACAACGGGTGGGAGCAACGGTCGAACAATACGTAGGAACCTCACACTGACTGACTTTTTTTATGACCTCTGAAACATGTGCCTGGGGGGCAAGGCCCCAAAAGAGCCCGTGACACCTGGGGCGAACCGTGGTTGGGGAGCTATGCTAAAGCTGTTGTTTCTGCCCGCTTATGCCAAGCACTTGTACTTCCTGGGGGCACCAAGTGCTCCACCGTGCCTCGATCAAGTGTGTTCCGTGTGTCATTGTCCCTCCGGACGATGACAAAATATTACAGTGTTGCCAAAATTATTTTTTATAAAAACTTCAAGGCTACCGATGGTTGACTCAATCAAAGGGGGGGAACTCTATTTAGCCAGTACGTAGTCTCGCCACGTACCCTGTTCTCGAACACGCCCAACTAGGGCCTTCGCGGCATTTTTTGTTTTTGTTTTTTACACCTGTGTCCCGGGCACGGGAACACTTCAAGACAACAGCATAATAAATATCCCTGTATCCCATAATACAGAGCGCATTCATTTTTGGCGTCGTCGGTCGGACATCAGCCGGCAAATGACGAACAGCAGCAGTACACCTTCCTCTTTTCCCGACGAAAGGTTCGTAACTCACCCAACTTGAACACCCTGCGTCAACGTCCAGCCCCCCCCCGTCCCCCGTCCCCCTGTCTCCTATCCCGCGCGCCCTCCCTTCTACCCCCACTTGCCTTCCTCCCCCGCGCCCCTCCGGCCCCGGCTTTTGGTGGCTGAACCTGGGTGTACGATTCCATGGCCGCCATCCCTCATGCGAGGTGCTCGGAAAGCCATCGGCCATGCGGCCCAATGTAGGACCACCGACCGGGGCAGGATGCCTCATCCAACCCAATGAATACATTGCGGCACTATCCCGCCGCGGAAGCGGGGGGAAATATTTTTTTGCTGTATATACGTAGGGACAAAAAGCTCTCCCTCAAACAAAAGTTCCTTACCGTCGACCCCGCGGGCGGCGTGCGTTCGACCCCACCCCTCCTTGATGATGCGCGCCCCTCTACAGGAACAGGCTCCCTTCCCCCCCCCCCACGGGATTTTCTCGCAAAGGACGCTCACTGCCGCGTCTCAAAACATGATAATGTTGTCACAAAACATATACTTCGTATATATATCAGGTATATATACGAAGTATATACTAATACGACGTAACTCTTTTCCCCTGATAGCTAGCCGGTGGCAACAAAACGGGCTAAAACAAAAAGTTGATATTGGTGAAAGCCCTGTTGAAAGCCCACCGGCGCAGTGCGAACACGGGGGGGGGGGGAGGCGAGGCCATTTCCATTTTCGGTTGACAACACTGCTGGTAAGGTAAGGTGGAAACCCCACCGCAGTGCGCGCCCTCTCATTGGCTTGGCCGCCTTGGTTTGGTTCCCAAAAGGGGGAATAGCCTTCCTCGATGGAAAAACCATTCCTTCCTTTGTGACCTTTTTGTATTTTTCCTTTTTTGCTTCTGGCCGGGGGAGGGGGGGGGCGTACTCATTTGTTGCTTGCCTTAGTCATTTGACCATTGACCACGCATCCCTTTCGAGACGACGGAGCACCGTTCCTACTCCTAATAGAGATACCTCCAACATTTGGGTGCTCACTACGTTGTTTCCATATATTACAAAGAACATTTTTGCTAATCTTATCCCCTTCCTGTTTCGCCGCCTGTGGCCACCATCTATATCCTTCTTCTGGCCGGGGGGGGCACTACATTATCAAACTCATACTCGTGTGTATACATACGTATCGAACGGAAAGCGAAACAGCTCGTATCGTATATATGATACCTCGCATACACAAAATTGCCGTCCCGTGAAAGCCTTTTCTTGAAGCTACTTGTATACGAAGTATACTGTATATGTACGTGTCATACATATATACTTCTGGCGATGCACGCATGCTGTACATCGTATCCATACATACACAAAATGGCGTTGGTGCTTTGCTGCTGTATGGCGTATGATACTATCGTTCGGCGTTCGGTGTGCTGCGCTCCTTTGTATTGTGTGCTGGTCCGTCGTTGTATACAGATAGATACACGACGAACAACCAACAACCGCAACGTAACTCTCACAAAAAAAGACAAAAACAAGACCGATTTGGAGCAAGGGTGTTATACGGCAGGAGGGTTCACTTTTTGGGTCCCTTTTCGCAGCCGCCCAGAGAAACTCGGCCGAGCGACTACATTCAGCAGTGGGTACACCCCGAGTTAAGAACGCCCGAAGCTTTTAAGAACATTCGGGCTTTTAAGAGTGGTCAGTCAAATCGGCATGTATGCATGTCCCGCCTATACTAAAAGCTACATATTGTCCGCACTGCAGATAAGAGCAATGTGTACTACTGTAGTTAAGAGCGCTTGGTTTTCCTTGTCACGGGGCGCGCTTAAACGGGGGGTACCCGCTTCTGCTGTGCCCTACGTATTTATTTGCAGCCTGAAGTTGTTGTTTTTTGTCGGGTTTTTTTCGTTTCGCTCTATATCACCGCCATTTGGGATTTGGCTGCCATTTTGGTATTTGGCTGTTACGCTGTGGCAACAAAATACCCGTACGTATATGACACTGTATACCACACCCCCTCGGACGAATTTCAACGCTGATTTTCTCGACGACCGGTCGAACGCTAACCCCGAGCGACCCGTCCATGGAAAGAGATGCTCCGAAAGCCACCTTTTTCATTGTCCGTGCCCCCCTGGTTAAGGAGAACGTTCGCTTTGAAATTCACCCCAGGGGGTGCGATATACACTGCCACATACGGTAATGTAAATTCTACTTTTGATTGAGGTACGTACCTGGTATACAATAAGCCACTCCTCCCCCGAATGGCCTAAACGCGGCACTGAAAAACATTAAGGGGTAGTGTTAGAATACCCCCCCCTATCATGAGCTCGCCGAACACCTCACGTTTTCGCTTCGCGCTTGGTGCTAGCAATGCCTTACGCCTGGTCGGTGAAAACTCGACAAGCTCCGCCCCGGCATTGTAGGGATGCGAGGGTCTATGGTCATATACGACTGCGGCCATGCATGAATATCGAGTACCCCCCCCCCCCCTACCATGAGTTCCAGCCCTTGGTTGATGTTTAGCGCTCGGTCTAGACTCAGAGTCAACCATTTGCACAACTGCACCCCCTCACTCTCTCTTCGGCGACAAACTTCTAGAAGCAAATGAGCGCGATCATTTTCGAAGTATTTGTACATAGCGCGTTGTTAACCCTTTTAGAACTGCAGTCCCGTTTTGGGGACAAACCCGTCTAATTCTAAGTGATTTGTCCCCAAAACGGGACTCCAGTCCTATAAGGGTTAAAAGCACTCCTAATACCACGGCACAGCACAGTAGCAATAACAATAGCGGACGGGTTGTACGTAAGAGTGCTAAATTCATATCCGGCTGCAACACGCCCTATATATATATATATCGTCATGCGGCAAGCAAAATCGTTTGTCAAAGATAACGATCGGCTGTTCTTTTATCAAAATCGCGCCGGGGTTGGAACCACCCGGGGTTGGAGGGGCCCTGCGCCCATGGAGGTAAACGCGGGGACACGCCTTTTCATCACCGCCCGGGGCCCTGCGCTGGGTTATCAAATATCTGCTCGTTTCTTCGGAGGCATTCTTTAGGGGAGGGGACGGGCTCCAACTCGTTGCGGGTGACGCTGCGGGAGAGAGTAAGCGCATGCTGATAGCGGTCGGACGAGCGGCGGTTCATTCACTCCCACTCGGTCGCCAAGGAGGGGTAGCTCCGGAGTGTCAAGACGCTTGCCGTGCAAAAGCCGGTACCGTCGCTCGAACACGGCTTTTTTTTCGGGGGGGGGGTCCACGCTGCCTGCGAGGGGTCAACGGGAGAGAGTCAGGCGCCCCTCGCCGACGGCGATGCTACTTTTCATAGGAGGTCAATATCTCCTCCTTTGCTGCAGTCTAGAGCTGCTCCAGGCTGTCGGGGCCACCGTGGCTGTCGGATCTCTGGAAAAGGGGGTCGCGTTCAGGGGGGGGGCGTCGCGGGAGACCAATGTTCCTCAGAAGGGGCGACCTTAGGCGAGGGGGGGGGCGGGGGCGTGTACTCATGTCGTGCACGGCCGTAGTCGTATGACCATAGACCTTCGCATCCCTACAATGTCGGGGCGGAGCACGTTGGGTTTTCACCAACCAGACAGAACATTGCTTGCACCGAGCGCGAAGCGCCGTGAGTTGTTGGGGGAGTTGCATGAAGGGCGAGCTGCATCCTACTAAGAACCGCTGTGGCGGATGGGGGGGGGGGGTGTACTCATGTTGTGCACGGCCGTAGTCATATGACCATAGACCCTCGCATCCCTACAATGCCGGGACGGAGCGCGTTGGGTTTTCACCAACCAGGCAGACATTGCTTGCACCAAGCGCGAAACGCCGTGAGGTATTGGGCGAGTCGCATGGAGGGTGAGCTGCATCCTGCTAAGAACCGCCTCTGAGGCGGACTTGCATATGGACGACAGCTTCAATGAGTTAATTTAATTTCTGGTGTGGCCACTTCCGGAGACAGCAATGGGTTTTACTATGTAACTGCCTCGCGGACGCCATACCATATTAACACTACGTGATACGACCATTCCCCTTGTGCGGAACAAAGGTTCTCCACCCCGCACAAATTATCTACTCGACCGCCAGCTTTGGTGACCGCCAAAAAAAATAACAAAAAAAAACGGCACCCTGGTTGTCTAGCTCACGCAGCGAGTGGCGTGTTTTACAGCGTCGTTGCCAACCGACGCCAACCCAACCTATAAATATATCATATATTTATCGGGGGGGGGGGGCATCTGGTCAGTGGTACGGTGTCAAGTGATATCAGCAGGGGGGCGGCGCCAGCGGAACCACCCACAGCGGCAGGTGCAGCCAGCATCAACCGGGGATGGAACGAGACGAGTGATGAGGGCGCTAGAGGAGGGCTTCGTCTCCGTTCGGACGACGTTGCGCCCTTACTCAACCGCTAGTGGTGTCATCAGATAATCGGACGGAAAATATTGGGGCGGTTTCCTGCAAGACTACGACAAGACGAGTCGCCCCCACGTCTGGCGACGGCGCGGTGGGCGTCGCCGGCACCGTGCTTGGGGCCCGTATCGTTCCCGCAGGAATCCCCTCCAGAGGCACTTCTATCAGCGCAGTCGCTGCGAGGGCTCACACCGCCATCGGTGGCAACCAGGACCGGGGCCGCGCACGACGTCAATCCTCCCGCTGAGGCGGTCGAGCACACTCATCGTGGAGTCTTCAACGTCGTCGGGAGGGCCTCCATCTCCGCCGCCAGGGCTTGACTTGCCAATGTCGCTGGCCCAGACGATACATTTTACGGTGATTTCTCACTTGCCGGGCCCGCCTTCGGCAGTAGTCGCTGGTTTGGACCCACCGACGCGTGAATCCACAACCACCGCCCTCCGTACCGCTTTCGGTAATGGAGCCAGACCCGTCTCCAGCGCTGCCGTCAGCCACGGCTTCGTTTTCTCAGCTTACCCCTTCGCTCTAAGGCTGGCCGTCAACTCTCCGAGAAGGGCTACTCCTGTTTCAAGAGCTTTCCATGCAGCCCCGCCAGCGGTTGGTGGAGGCCACGTCGTGCTCACAGCGGCTTACGTCAACGGAGCAGCCACAACCTCACCCGTTGCCGCCACGGCCGCGGGGGGCGCAAGCACCGCCAGCTACGTCATCGATTTTCCCGGCTTCGCCTGTCGTCGACACGATCACCCCCGCTGTTATCGCTGCCGACGCCCCACCGCCCCTTCAACAGGGGGGTTTCTCTTGACACCGAGACGGTCCTTGCGCTCGAAATGTCACAGTCGGCGTCCGGACCGGCGCAGTTGAAACTGACAACGTTATCACCGCCGATGCTCGCAGTGAAAAAAAACTCTGCCGCCGATTGAACAGCCAGGCATCACCGATGCCCGCAGAGAGAGAGAGAGAGAGAGAGAGAGAGAGAGAGAGAGAGAGAGAGAGCAGCCCCGCAAACAAAGATCCCAGGAAAACTGCAACGTGTACGTACTGCGAGGCTTTGGCGGAACCCCTGCTTGTTTTATCTGGACAGCTGCTCCCTACGCCTCCATCTACCGTGCTATACAGGCTGCACTCCGTGTCAGGGCAGGGTCCCACGGTGCGTTGTCCGGCGTGCATTGTGGCCACAACACTCGACGAGGCCGACAGGCGGGCGCCACAGGGGCAGAGCGATGAGGTGGTGGAAGGCAGAAGCGACCGTGGTTGCGAGGCGAGCGATGCCTACTGGAGGCGGACGGGGGCCTTCCACCAGACCAGGAAGGGATAGGGGGGGGGGGGGGGGGGGGGGGGGGGGGGTATATGGGGGAGGAGGCGGGGTGATGGTTGAGGAGACCGCTTTCGTGCGTGTGTCCTGTTCGTGTGACGTGCAACGTTGTTCCGCTGTAGGTTTCTTTTCTTCAAGTATGCAATCTTGGGGGCCGGGCTCAAAGGATCACGCCAGATCACACGGTCAAAATCCATCTTTGCACGGAAGGCTCGGGCATGTGGATCTACCCCCTCTTCTCCAGCAGGTATGAGGTCGATGGTCGCGACAGACGGGCGCGCGGTGCGGGGCAGGGTCGCTAAACGCTGACTGCTTCCTCCAGAACGGAACCAACACGCCGCCGGGAAAGAAAAAAAAAACGTGGGTTTGCCTCGGATTGCTACAGGCCGTGAGGAAACGAATGGTGAAGGAAGAAGGCGAGAGACGACGTCCAAGAAGCCACACGTGCAAGCGACGTGTATATATGTACGGGATCTGTGACGATCACATATCATGCAGGACGGTAAGAAAGTCGTTTTTTCTCCGGTTGACTCGTTCAACCAAGGTGCGCCCTGAAGTATCGAAGAGGGGATCCTTGACAAAGGGATGACGATCGATCTGGAGTTGCCGCGAGAGGGGGACCAGGGCCTTCTCGTCGGAGGGCGTTCCACCTAGCGGAACCCTTGCCGCGGTTCTACACGCGATTAGATCGTACTGCCGACGTGGACGCACACCAACAGCGACGCGTGGGTGGACGTTGGCGAACTCTGCCTTCGGGTACCGGTGAGGTCGCGAAGCGAGGTGATGGCAGTTAGCACGTACAAGGTGGAATGGAGGGTGTATGCTGGAGAAACCTGGACCTATTGCGGTCGGGCTTTGAACGGCTCCGCCGGGAACTCGGCAGGACGGACACGACCCTGTACCCATTGAATGGGCCCACGGAGAGTTAGTGCATGCTCACTGTATGTTGCAGCGTGCGCAACGCCTCACAAAAAATGAGGATACTGACCCGAGGCCCTGCATCGCGTGCCGCGGTGGAAAACCTACCTCCCTACCCGGCGGAGTTGGGTCTAGGGCTGCCCATTTCTTAGCCGCAGCGGGGGGGGGGGGGGGGGGGTAGTCTTCCGCACGGGGTACCCTGCTGTTCGCCGACCGCTTTCAGAAGAGATTCCACTGCTTAGAGTCAACCACGCACGAGAGGGCTGGTGTCCACAACACGGGTGCCCTGCTGTTCGCCGACCGCTTTCAGGAGATATTCCACTGCTTAGAGTCAACCGCGCACGAGACGGCTGGTGTCCACAACACGTTTGGGCTGGTGGTGCGCACCCACGGCAGGTCGACAACGCCTCGGCGTGCTTCTCGTGCTCGCTGTTCAGCGACACCCTTTGGCTTGCCTCGGGGAGCATGCCTCGCTTTCCCCATCTCGAAGGAATGATAAGCGGTTGTTGTCCGCTACGAGTTATCTATACGTTGTTTCGTCGTGTTTTGGAATCCGACAGCAGGACATCTTGCCTCGGAACCAAAGCTGAACTTCTACATTGGACCATGCCTGCATGAAGTACCTGCCCGGCCTTGACCCTGAATGGGAGAGGGAACCTGGCAATATGGACCCCAGGGGTCCAAACCTCCTCCCTACACACAGGTGTCGCGTTGGTTTCATTGAAAAAATAGCTACGTCGTATGGCGGCACCGCCAGAAGAGTCGGCTCCAGCGCTCGAGGGCGAACGGTAAGTGGGGGGGGGGGGCGATCGAGCGAGGATGTGGCACCATGGAAAGCCGCCAGGCCGCTTGGGACAGGGGTACCAGGCCACTGGAACATCTGGGGACCTGTCTCACAAGTGCCCCACAAGGCCCAGCACCGCAAGGGGTCCGGCAGGGGGTGAACCTGCCGCAACCGGTAGAAACGTGGGTCGGCTGAGCAGATCGGAGAAGGCGTCAAGAGTAGCCCGAGTCAGGAACGGGGCCGGCCCGAAATGGGAGCGAGCCCCGCACGGCGAGGGGGCAGCGCGCCGCTGCCGGTCGCTGGTCAAAGGGAGGACGGCAACGGAGGGAGTGAACCTCGTAGAGAGGGGGAACAAAGCAATGAAGGGGGCGCAGCGGACCCCCGTGGTTTGTAGATCGGTGGATATAGCGGAGGGGGGGGGGGGGCCGGGACGGAGCGCGTTGGGTTTTCACCAACCAGGCAGACATTGCTTGCACCAAGCGCGAAACGCCGTGAGGTATTGGGCGAGTCGCATGGAGGGTGAGTGCATCCTGCTAAGAACCGCCTCTGAGGCGGACTTGCATATGGACGACAGCTTCAATGAGTTAATTTAATTTCTGGTGTGGCCACTTCCGGAGACAGCAATGGGTTTACTATGTAACTGCCTCGCGGACGCTTACCATATTAACACTACGTGATACGACCATTCCCCTTGTGCGGAACAAAGGTTCTCCACCCCGCACAAATGATCTACTCGACCGCCAGCTTTGGTGACCGCCAAAAACAAATAACAAAAAAAAACGGCACCCTGGTTGTCTAGCTCACGCAGCGAGTGGCGTGTTTTACAGCGTCGTTGCCAACCGACGCCAACCCAACCTATAAATATATCATATATTTATCGGGGGGGGGGGGATTGGTCATGGTACGAGGTGTCAAGTGATATCAGCAGGGGGGCGGCGCCAGCGGAACCACCCACAGCGGCAGGTGCAGCCAGCATCAACCGGGGATGGAACGAGACGAGTGATGAGGGCGCTAGAGGAGGGCTTCGTCTCCGTTCGGACGACGTTGCGCCCTTACTCAACCGCTAGTGGTGTCATCAGATAATCGGACGGAAAATATTGGGGCGGTTTCCTGCAAGACTACGACAAGACGAGTCGCCCCCACGTCTGGCGACGGCGCGGTGGGCGTCGCCGGCACCGTGCTTGGGGCCCGTATCGTTCCCGCAGGAATCCCCTCCAGAGGCACTTCTATCAGCGCAGTCGCTGCGAGGGCTCACACCGCCATCGGTGGCAACCAGGACCGGGGCCGCGCACGACGTCAATCCTCCCGCTGAGGCGGTCGAGCACACTCATCGTGGAGTCTTCAACGTCGTCGGGAGGGCCTCCATCTCCGCCGCCAGGGCTTGACTTGCCAATGTCGCTGGCCCAGACGATACATTTTACGGTGYTTTCTCACTTGCCGGGCCCGCCTTCGGCAGTAGTCGCTGGTTTGGACCCACCGACGCGTGAATCCACAACCACCGCCCTCCGTACCGCTTTCGGTAATGGAGCCAGACCCGTCTCCAGCGCTGCCGTCAGCCACGGCTTCGTTTTCTCAGCTTACCCCTTCGCTCTAAGGCTGGCCGTCAACTCTCCGAGAAGGGCTACTCCTGTTTCAAGAGCTTTCCATGCAGCCCCGCCAGCGGTTGGTGGAGGCCACGTCGTGCTCACAGCGGCTTACGTCAACGGAGCAGCCACAACCTCACCCGTTGCCGCCACGGCCGCGGGGGGCGCAAGCACCGCCAGCTACGTCATCGATTTTCCCGGCTTCGCCTGTCGTCGACACGATCACCCCCGCTGTTATCGCTGCCGACGCCCCACCGCCCCTTCAACAGGGGGGTTTCTCTTGACACCGAGACGGTCCTTGCGCTCGAAATGTCACAGTCGGCGTCCGGACCGGCGCAGTTGAAACTGACAACGTTATCACCGCCGATGCTCGCAGTGAAAAAAAACTCTGCCGCCGATTGAACAGCCAGGCATCACCGATGCCCGCAGAGAGAGAGAGAGAGAGAGAGAGAGAGAGAGAGAGAGAGAGAGAGAGCAGCCCCGCAAACAAAGATCCCAGGAAAACTGCAACGTGTACGTACTGCGAGGCTTTGGCGGAACCCCTGCTTGTTTTATCTGGACAGCTGCTCCCTACGCCTCCATCTACCGTGCTATACAGGCTGCACTCCGTGTCAGGGCAGGGTCCCACGGTGCGGGGGTGTACTCATGTCGTGCACGGCCGTAGTCATATGACCATAGACCCTCGCATCCCTACAATGTTATGCATGGTCGTAGTCGTATGATCATAGACCCTCGCAACCCTACAATGCCGGACAAAGCATGTCGGGCTAGCGGGAAGGGGAGGGGGAAGAGCGGGGAGCCCACAACACGCGACGCGAGAGAGGAGTTGCAGAGACACGATGGGGGGGCTGCGCTACCACCCGGCGCGATGCCAGCTGGAGGATCCTCCATGGCACCAGGCGGGGATATCCGGGAATGAGCCGTGACCCGGTACATTCTTTGGCGACGCTCGAGGCGACGTGGCGCCCGTTTTGTTTTCGGCATGGTGGCGCCCCAACAAGGGCCACGGGTGGTATGTTTGTCATGTGGAAACGGGTGAAATATGTTAAGCGCGCGTTGTGTGGTAGAAATCCCAGCAAGGGGCGCGGCACCGGCACCGGCAACGCTGCCCAGAAGCCTGTCGCGGAGTCCGGCACACGGGACGGGTCGCATTGGAGGTGGCCGTGCAAACGGACCCGGGTCTTCGCAGCTTCGCAGTCGGGCCGCGCGGATGGGAAGGGGGGGGTCACGGGGGACGCAAACCTGCGCAGACTGAGACTTTGGTACGGGTGAGACTACTGTAGAACAGCTTGGGGGCGGGGCCACCACTCGATGCAGTTTCGTTGGAAGATTTTCAGAAGCGTTTCGCAACCGAGAACCAAAGTACAGCCAAATCGGGCTGGCGTGTCTGAGCATTCACGAGCTAGGCATCTTCAAACCACGCCTTGCGAGACCACCGGCTGGATCGGCACTTGACCACGACGAACTCTCTCCCGCGGGCGATCAAGCCGTGCCGTAGTTTATTCCGCCGGTTCCTGCTGTACTCACCGGACGGCCGCGTCAAGAGGCGACAGAGGTTCGCGTTAGTCGAGATCGGTGACATAGTCCTCCTGCTCCTGTGGCTGATTGCGTGCACCAGGCGAGGGGAGACACAAGACCGCGGAGTGCCGCCCAAGAAGATTAGGAGAAGGCTAAGCACGACCGTGCGTCGCAAGCGTGTCGACACACGGGACTGGGCGATGCGCGCACTCCCCTGGCTGACTCGCGCCTCGGCCGGCAACGAGGAGGCGTTGACCAACCTGGTGGCCAAACTACCGCCCGAAGATCACGCCACCGCCTCAGCGGTGGCGGCGGTGATGGCGGCAGCGGCGGTGCTGGCCAATGCCACCGAGGGAGAGGAAGGAGGTGCTCCCCCGTCGCTCCTGAACGAGTACGCCTCTCGGGTGCTCTCCCCCAGTACCCGCTCTCGCAGCGCTATATAGCGGGTCGCTGAAACGATGGTTAACACTTCGCCAACCTCCAACCCATCATTCACGCCGACATCGAGATAGGGCCGTCTGGCAAGGGCTTGACAGTCCTCTAGCGTAGAATCGTCGGCAACCCTCGGACACATTCCCACCAAAAAACCTAGATATCATCTTTGCAGTCTAGCCTCGCCGCGCTGGGGGGAAGTTGCTAACCGGCCTTCGTCGGCACGACGCACGGAAGCGGCTCGCTACGGCAGGGGGGCTACGCGACAGTGGGAGGTCGACCGTGGGTGGAGGAGGTCGACCGCAGGTTGAGGCAGTTTGGGGTCGCTGTGCCCGGGGGCAGTCCGAACACGTGGGTTTTGAGGGCAAGCATGCTTAACGAGACGGACAACTGGCTCATCCTCACGGACTGCTCCAACGCGTACAGCACGGCCCACGACAACGACTGTATGGTATGTGCTTGTGGAGGCCGTCACCCGAGCGCCGGCACTCGCGCCGTTTGTGACCAAGCGCTACAGTAGATACGGCGAGAAACCAGCTGATGTGTTATTTTCGGATGGACTCGGGGGAGGGCCGGACGACCGCCTGCTCCAGAGGGGGGCGCCAAGGGGATCACCAAGGGGGCCGACCCTATATGGGGCCGGCGATGCTCTGCTTTCATCGTTGAGACGGGGACTGAAGCGTTTCCGTGTGAAGCTCGTGAGGGAACGAACCCGAAGCCTTCGCATACATGACACGAACGACGTCATCCGCGGTCTCATGGCGGTCACAGCGAACACGGCCAGAGAGCCCTACCCTTCCTTGAGCGTGAGCTTGACGGAATCGGCATCGTTGTCAACTGCACAAAGGCTGCGGTGCCAGCGCTACTTCCTACAGGGTACGTTTCGACGACGGAGGAAGGCATTCTTCTCCTGGGAGTGTAGAAACCCAAATAGCAGAACCGGGAGAGTGACGGTGGGGGGGGGGGCATCCCTATCGGTACCCAAGCGTACATCGTAGAGCACGCGGTGGGGATAGGACGGGACGGATGCGCAGATTTCCCGGCGCGTTTGCCTGGCAAGTGTGTGCCGGGCAAGCAAGCGACGGCCCTCATTGCCACGGAATACATCGAACCGAGAACTTGCTACCTCGAGCGCGTCATTTGCACGAGCATGCATCTTCAAGCATGCACGAGGGGCGACAACGCGGCGCAGTACAGCAGGCCTTTTTCTTGTGGGCACTACTTATCATTTCACGTATCGAGCGGAAAGCGAACACCAATAAGGCCTTTGCGAAGCTCTTTGTTGAAGCTATATCGCACGTCGGGAGCTGCGCGCATACAAGAAATACTGCTGCATCGCGGTATATTCTTGGCCGCTGTAATCGTCGTTCGTTCGTGCGTGCTGCTCGCTCCATTTAGTTTGTTGTGCTGATGGTCTGTCGGTTTCACAGGAACGGTAGATTATGACAACCAACAACCACAACGACGTTATCACAACACAACAACGACGATCTACCGTAGTTGGTCTGTGTAGACCTTGAGACCTAACCCCTTCCATAAAATGCAACTTAAATACCGGTATACTTTAGTTGAGAATATTAACAGCTGCACCCACCCACGTTTCGGTGACAAAAATGTTTTTTTTTCGGAGTACTCGCATAATGTACTACAGGATGTATTGTGACACAGGCGGCCGGGATCCCCCCCCCCCCTTCGCACAATGTCGGCGTAAAACGACGAATGAACGGTGTAGCAAACCCCACAGCGCGTCGACCACCTCCTCTCAATTCGGTACGCGTAATAGTGTGCGCTACATTGTGAAATGCCTCCACAACAGGAGGCGTTTTTTACGCCTGCATTGTGCAGGGGGGGGGGGGTCCCGGGTCATACCCGGGTCCCGGCCACATGTGGATTACCTGGTACCAGGCGCAGCAGTAGTATATATAATAGTATATACGAGTATACTGCTGCAGTACCAGGTACGAACCTAATGTAGAGTAAGGGAAGTACGACAGACTACGAGTATATGCAGTGAAGTAGCACTGGTTGCACCCCCGTTTTTCGAAACCAAACACTTTTATATACTGAAAATTAGAGAACGAGTTTTTTTTTGGCTTCACAACTATACGAGCTACTCTGTATTTCATACAAAGCGTAACGACACACAGCAGTCCTCAATCCTCAACACATACAGCTGTTTCGTACCAGTAGTACTTGTAGCTGAAGAGCCGAAGCGAACCGAACCGTACGATTGGCGATTGAAATACCCTAACCGAACCGAACCGTAGGAATTTTGCATGTAAAATGTGCGGTAAGTTTGCGCGGTGTCGAGCTGAACGGATCGGCGAGAACTCCCCGTTCCTGAACAAGAACCGCGCCGCCGACATTGGAAAATGTACGTACCACTCCTCCAGTTCACCAACCACTCCACCAGTATACCACATACCACCAGGTATGCCATGTATGCTGCAGGCTAAAAAGTCATTGCATACACAGTACGAACTCGTAGTACGAGGTAATATCATACGTGTTAAGTTTTTTTTTGCTACCGTTGGGCTCGGTTCTGCGCGGTTCCGCCGGAACCGTACCGTGCGTAAAAGGTTTTGGACTTGCGGGGCCCGGACCGAACCGAACCGAACCGAACCGTAGGATTTTGAAAAGGCGAGATCCAAACCGAACCGATTCCCGAGGCCGCGCTACAGCCCCGCGAAAAGCCCTGGAAATAATCGTGCTCGTCGTCACCATCATTGCTATACAGCAGAGTACTTCTCACCTCCTTTTGCTCTGCGAGCCTTTGACTCTCACGTACGACGTGTAGCACTACGGAGTGTAGGTGTTAGCATCGGCTGCTGCTGTCATGAACGAATCCTATGGAGACCCATATCATCAAGCAATCAATAATAATGCAGTATCTTATCAGATCATCATATCATACAACTACTGCAGCATATCCTATGTATCTATCTGTATTATGTAAACTAAGAAGCTGTAGTATCGTCGTCGTGGTCGTCGCCGTGTGTCGTCGTCGTATGTCGTCGTCGTACTCTTTTGTGTACGAGGACAGTATTAGTACAATGTGCCCAAATTAATCCCTATTCTGACTCCATTTTGGTCAAAAACCAAGCAAAACCAGCGAAAATGATGCTCGATTCTGCTTCATCAATCTCATGTTGCAATATGAACATTGCAGCCCACCGCTATTAAAAAAAAAAACGAAAAAAAAAACACCAGGTATTTTTGTTTTTTGATCCGTGCAGGCGTAGCTGTCTCCTCCTGTGTGTGTTTGGCAGCTTCTTCATTCTTCACGAACAAGCGGAGCGGTTTGGAAAATATAAATTTGAATTCGACGGGATACGTCCGGGATCGTTCGAGCTCGGAAGGTGAGCATCGCTCCCGGCCAGCTGTCTTGGAAAGCGGAGCACGAGTGCACCGAAGAAGCTCCGAGGTCGAACGGACCTTTCCGCATGAGGGTGCATGGTCCCGTGTAAGCCCCAGCCCTCAGGAGAGGGATAGTCGTAGCAAAGCCCCTTTCGACTCGATTGCGTTTATCTTGAGCTGGATTCTGTCACCTAGGATCTCATGTTGCTGTCGGGAACCGATCTGGTTATTTTGTGGGCGCGGAAGGAGCGTGCCGGAGGGTGAAGGTGTCGGGGTGATTCGCCCGGAGGCGGGTGCCCACTGTGGACCCCAAGTGTGAAAGCGAGAGGGTTGTTTTTCTAGGTTGTGTGAGAGAGAAAAGAGAGACGGGCGATATTTAGCGGCGTGTTCGATCGGTGAGACTTGACTTTTTTGCTGTGCTTTCAACCTCTCGGAACGGCGCCACGGAAGCCGTGCAAGCGAGCTTCTGGGGCGTTGCGTCGTGGTGGCGACGTGGGTGCAGCCAGAGGGCCGGGAAGCTTCCTTCACCCTCCCTCAGAGCTTGAGCTGTTGCGATCGATCCATGTGAAGAAAAGTCTCGTGTTTTTTTCGTCTCAAAAAGGCTTTTTGCTTTTTTTCAAACCAAGCAAGCACGCCGAACGCCTTTTGTGGCCCCATCTGTGCTGCCTCGCTCGCCGACAAGCAGCCACCTCGACGCCTCTCCCCGACCCCGTCCACGCCTTTGCCTCTCACCATCATCCCCATTGCTGTCGGCCCTGACGTTCCCCCCGAATCCTGCGTCGCGTCCTTCGATCCCATCTGATAACACACCCTTTTGCCTCTGTTCCAAGATTTCCTTGTCAAACTGCAAATTCAGCGGGAAAGGCGGAAGGGGAGGGGGGGGAGGGGTGGGCTACTACGGCCACAACGGCAAGCAAGCGAGAAGGAGAGAGGAGCGAGCCAGGCTCTTGCTGGCGGCTCGTGGGCCGTGAAAGCCACGCCGACCACGCTGCAAGGAAGCCGGTAGCACCAGGACGCCGCAGCGATGAACGGTCAGTGGCCGGGGCCACCGCCGCTCCAGCAGCAGCAGCAGCAGCAACAGCAGCTGCTGCAGCACCAGCAGTATCAGCAGCAGCAGCAGCACTACCAGCAGCAGCAGCAGCACCACCACCAACAACAGCAGTCTGCCCTGCCGCCGCCGCAGCTCTCGGCTGGAGGTGGGGGAGGAGGAGGAGGAGGAGGAGGAGGAGGAGGGCAGGGGGGAAACGATGCCCTCCCGTCTTCCGAGGCCCTGGAAGTGGAAGCGATGAAGAGAGGCATGCCGCCGCTCGAGCAGTGCCTGCGCCGTTGCCCGCGCTGCCTGCAGGGCGTTCCGATCCGCAGCATGATGTGCCAGCACTGCCAGTACCTCATCCCGGCCTCGGCGAAGGCGATGGCGCGGAGGGAGATGAAGGAGGCCGCCGCGATACACGGGCAACAACAGCAGCAACAGCAAGGTGTGGTGTCCAACGGCGTTGGAGCAGGACCGGGAGCAGCAGCAGCAGCAGCAGGGATAGGTTCCAATCCGGCAGGGGGGGGGGTGTATGACGGCTATCATGCTGGCTCGTCGGCGGAAGTGCTAGCGGCGGCGGCGGCAGCCGAAGCGGAGGCGACGGCGACTACGGCGGCGGTGGCGGCAGCGAGGGGGGGGGCAGAGGCGGGGGCGGGGGCGAGAGAGGGCGGCGCCGGTAGCGAGTCGGACGAGCGGCCGAGGCAAAAGAGGAAGAGGCAGTCGACCAAGAAGGGCCTCACGACTGCGACGGCGGAGGAGCTCGCTGAGCTCGACGAGGGGATGTCGGAGGACGAGCCCGTCAGCTGGCGGAAGTCTTCGGGGCAGCGTCGGACAGGTGTGTGTGTGTGTACGAACGGTACTGGGCGGTAACGGTACAGCAGTGGTAGTGGTACAGCGGTAGCGCCGGTGCCGTGTGTGTTGTTGGCGCTCGTGTGGTGGTATATAGCAGCGGCGGCCGCGGCGGCAGCGGTGTTGATGGCAGCGAGCGGTGTTGGCGGCGGTACGTACCGTCGGTGTTGGTGTCGGTGGTTACGTTGTTCTTTGACGACCTCTCGAGCGTTACGTAAAGGTCGTCCAGTCGTGTCCTGTCGTTCGTCGTGCAGACCAGCACCAGCATGCAGCAGGAGGCGATCACGCCATGGACACAAATCTAGAGCCGGAAGTCGAGGGTACCGTACGTAGTCTTGTATGTATGTTCGCTGCTACAGCAGTGCGGTGTATAGCAGTGGTGGTGAGGTACGAGTAATAGTGGAAAACACTTTGCACACTTGCGGCATGCGACCATGGGTATTTTTCATTCGTGTGTATGTTGATGTTCAATGTTCGTTGTTCCGTTCGGCAAGTGTCTTTCGTCTTTCGTCTTTGTGGTTGCCGGTGAACGGAGAGATCTTTAGTTCACACAACAGCCAGCATCAACGTCAATTCGTCAAAAGTCGTACATAATCTATGCGAGTACTGGTATGTCGTACGTACGCAGAGGTCAACACTCCAAAACGTTGTCATAGGTTGTGTGTGAGGACCAACTACAGCAGTACACGCCTGCGGCCTGCATATGTATACTCTGTATATAGTCGTGTACGTACGGTATATGATAGATGGTGTGCCTTTCAATTGGTCCACTCCGCACACACTCGTGTCCTCTGAATCTGAACCCAAGCTTGGTTTATTACCCCCCGTCTACTAGTATGTGTCCCAGACTGAATGAACGAACGCACGTCTGCGGCTTAACAGTATCGTGCCACTCTGGACGCTATTAATAATATAAGCCCCTGTTGATATCCATATCAGAGTCCAGACGGTGATTGCATTCCCGTCCGGAGTGGTGCGTTTTTTTCCAGATGACAACCAACACAGCAGCAGTAGCAGCAGCAGCAGCAGTATGATCCAGCAGTAACGCGGTTAAGTACGAGGGTTGATGACTCCACAGACAGCAGACAGCAAGCAGCAGTATATCGGCCTGGCCTGCCTTCAGTCTCCAGCCTTCTCTGATTCGATTACGTAGGGAAAGTTCGGCTGTTCTTGTCCCTTGCCCCTTTTCTTCGCCTTTTCCCACCCATAATGGAAGCAGCGCGGTTCGTTTTTTTGTTGGGTCTCCCCCGCTCGATTTTACACGTTTTACGTTTTATCATTCACCTGCCTGGTTTGATGGGCGTACGTATTTTACAGCTGCACCAGGCTTGAGGCTGCTCGGCGGTGTAGTTTTCGTACCCAGCACGCTTGGCATTGCGTTGGGGGTACTGCTGCTGTACGTATGATACGTACATATTCTTTTTTTCCGTTGTGGTATGCCTGTCTCGTAGTCTGTGACCATACCGCAGCAGCAGCAGAGCTTGTGTCTTCTCTATTATCCCCTTTGCGACCGACCCCCCGAGATATATAGCGACCGAAAGAACGAAGACTCTGGTGATTTCGGCGACCGTGTTTGAGCAGCGTGAGCACCCAGCAGTAAGTAGGGGCAGAGGATCATGTTGCGCCCGTGCCTTATGTGTATATATACCAGGTTTATATATGCGACTCCTTGCATTGTACCTCGGACACCAACCATTGTATCATATCATCCCCTAATCGCACAGTGACGGTAAATGGCTGAAACACTACTGTGTTCGAGACCACTATGACTAACCCTAAGCCTTAGCCTACGCGCAACCCTAAGCCTAAGCCTAACTCTAAGCCTGAGTTCAAGCCAATCAGAGCAGCCCTAACCTTGACCCTAAGCCAATCAGAGCAGCCCTAACCTTGACCCTAAGCCAATCAGAGCAAGCCCTAACCTCGACCCTAAGACTATCAGAGCAAGCCCTAACCTTGACCCTAAGCCCATCAGAGCAGCCCTAACCTTGACCCTAAGCCAATCAGAGCAAGCCCTAACCTTGACCCTAAGCCAATCAGATCAAGCCCTAACCTTGACCCTAAGCCAATCAGAGCAGCCCTAACCTTGACCCTAGTCCTATCAGAGCAGCCCTAACCTTGACCCTAAGCCAATCAGACCAGCCCTAACCTTGACCCTAAGCCAATCAGAGCAGCCCTAACCTTGACCCTATGCCAATCAGACCAGCCCTATGCTTGACCCTAAGCCGATCAGATCAGCCCTAAGCTTGACCCTGAGCCAATCAGAGCAGCCCTAACCTTGACCCTGAGCCAATCAGAGCAGCCCTAACCTTGACCCTATGCCAACCAGAGAAGCCCTAACCTTGACCCTAAGCCAATCAGACCAAACCTTGCAAACAATGGTAAACGTTACTGGCTGTAATCGTCACTTTTTTTCATCTTCAATTTCCCCCCTCTCTACGTAATCCCAAGAGGGTTACAAGATGGGATGAAAAATCGGTACGGCGTACACGGGTGTGCTGGATGTTGGATGTCCATGGGTACATCTATTAATAGAAAGAAACGTTTATTGTGAACAACGTAACACACCCAGAGTATATATTATAGGACGAAGTATATCCAAGAGACCGTCGTGACCCCGGGACAATTTGGCACACCTCGGACAGACGAGGACCGCTGTATGTACGAGTGCAGACCACACAGATCAGGTTCACGGATCTGAACGATCCCCCACCCTCGCAGGAATCTCCAACCTGATGTTCTCCACAAAAAAACGGGGGAAGGTGCAAGCGCCCCAACAACAACGCGCGTATCGAAAGATTTCGACCAGATCATGTCTTCCCAAAGCCACCGTTTTCGCTGTGTACGTAAATGCCCGTCCTCGCTGGTTGCGTCAGTGTCTACTGACTGTAGTACAGAAAAGCTCTCCAGCAGTACAGGTAGTAGTTTTTATTCATCTTCATAGCAATATACTGCCGAATACGACCATCATATATTACGGGGGACCATATCAAATAGGACCAATGTTTTGCTAGTAAAAATGGGTAAATATATAGGTTTTTGTGTCCACCATAGGTCCTGTTTACTATGGTCCCCCGCGATAGCAGTACAGCGGTACGAATGGCACTTCTCTGTAACTGGCGCGGCGCATTCGGACATCCGAATACACGTCGACGCGTCTGTCTGCACCTCGACTGGCCGATGCCGCCGTCATATACCAAAAAGTACCGTAGATCGTCACCAAGGTTGCCCACAAAGGACAGACCACGATCTGCCCTACCTACCGGTAGATCGTACCGCAGATCAGTGGCGTGGGACATACCAGGTGTGTAGGTATATACGACGAGTATAGTACATGCATATCCGACAGATCCTTCACGTGGAAACGTGCACAAGACCACACAGATATTTACCAGATCAAAAAGGATGTGCGTGTATACGTACCAAGCTCAGGCACACCGCACGCCAACACGACCACAACCTGTAGATCACTCAGCTCAGATCACTATTAATACTACGGGGGAACATATTCATACAGCAAGTATTAATATTAATAGTAGTTGATGATACTCGTACGTAGGACCAAACTATGGCGCCTAAACATGGGGGGGATACCTGGTGTTTGGACTCATCGTGGGTCCTGCTTACCACAATAGCCCACCCCGTAATATGTATTGTCACGGGGGAATCTATTTACGGGGGATCATAGTAAATAGGACCGAATATGGTTAGTAAAAGTGGGTAAATATATAGGATTTAGTGTGTACCGTAGGTCCTATTTACTACAACATTAGCCCACCCCGTAATAGTAATCAAAACCAAATGTGGCGTGTATCTACAGGGGGATACATGTTTTTTTTGGGTTCATCGTAGGTCTTTATGACAACGGCCCCCCGTAATACTGGGGAAACCTTCAACCCTTTTGAGAACTGTAGAACTTGTCCCACACTACCGTAATTCCGAGTAGTTTGTCCCCAAAATGTGTGGGACCGGTTCTTAACCCTTTTAGAACTGCAGTCCCGTTTTGGGGACAAACCACTCTATAATTCCAAGTAATTTGTCCCCAAAAACGGGACTGCAGTTCTAAAAGGGTTAAGGGGCTATCTTAAGGGGTTATCACCCAAAATCGTCGTAATTGGATTCTTGTGTTGCACCATTTTTCGTTTTGACACTTGAGGCCATGGAATTGTTCATCGGGTATTTTATACGTAGCACTTCCAGTTTTCTCCGTAATCAGTGTGCAGGCTGCTGCAGGTATAGGGCTCCTCAGGTAACCACCCCCAGGAAAAAAAAACACGGTGATGCACCTCTGCCGTAGCAAGCGCCATCGGAGACCGTTTCTCTTTCGGCCGCGGGTCTGTTCTCGCGCTCTCGGCTGTAGGGCACACGCAGGGGGGGGGGGGGCGCGTGTGCACCAGGGCGTAAGTTGTGGGTCCTGGCCGGGCTCCGTGGCGCGTCCGCTGGGCGCTAAAAGTCGCGCGGGCTGGCGAGTTATCACGGAGTCGCTTTCCGCCGAGCCAGAGCCAAGCAGGACGATGGAAACCCGACAATTTCATTGTTTTGCTCTGCTGCTGGCTGCTGCTGCTTCTGCTGCTGCTGCTGCTGCTGCTGCTGCTGCTGCTGTATCACACCGTCTCGCCAGCCCTCAAGCTCTCTACTTTGTGGTAGCCACGGTACAACAGCAATCCCACACCAAGCTCTTCCTTTTGTGATGGCCACGGACGGTTTATCTGTTTGTGTCGTGTGTCGTGTGTGTGTCATGTTTCCTGTCGACCCGAAGAAATAGGAACGAATACTTGACGTACACAACCTCATAGAGAGGTGCAAATAATGGGATGCCGCGAAGGGGGCAGTACGGCCAT
The DNA here is from genome assembly GCA_008828725.1 of Saccharina japonica. Taxonomy (NCBI): domain Eukaryota; class Phaeophyceae; order Laminariales; family Laminariaceae; genus Saccharina; species Saccharina japonica. The sequence goes on from MEHQ01001097.1 coordinate 453,988, forward strand.
GTAAACCCACACTTCCCTCTTTCTGTTTTTTTTTTTCAAGCAACCGCGCAGCCACGGTATACACGACAACAGCAGCAGCAGCAGCAGCAGCAGCAGCAGTGATACAGCAGCAGTACAACAGCACCAGCGTTTCACACTCTGGCCTTTGTGACACAGCCTCGGCGATGCTTTTTTGTTCGTGTGTGCGCAGTGTTCACCAGGAGGAGATACATACATGCTATTATGAATAATAGTTTTACCCAAGCACACGTCGTCGAACCTCATCCTGTCACACAGCAGTCAGTGTGCAGGTACAGCAGTGCTCGGAGTATATAGGGACGCCTGATGACGACGATGTTCCCCCGTTTCAACTTGCTTCACCCCCGGGGTTTCAAGCCAACCCACATCCCGAGGGGGAACTAACCGTGTATATTTATATTCTGTAGTGTAACTTCTATCGTGTAGATGCCTGATTGCTGATTGCGGCATGCAGAGAGGCAAGCTGAAGGGGCACCGAATGCGTGGCAATGATGTGGCAATGGCATGTGCAGCGTGAAAAAACAGCAGTACCTCGTGACGGATATACACGTTACGTATGGCGAACCTACCGTACGTAGAGTATTGCAGGTTAGGCATACGAGTATATACCTTGTCGTGGATATGCCTTATCCCAGATATATGACTCAACATTATTAGTAGAAAAAATGCATCGCATGTAAGTGTAGTGTAAAAACCAAAGCTGTTACGTACAGATCGGTTTTATTTTCTCGAAACTAATCTTTGCAATCCCAGATATATAGATATATGAAAAAATAACGTATACTGAAGCTGTGACATCGGAAATTTCCTCTCAAAACTCACGTTTGCAAGCTTAGTGTACATATTAATAGTGTGATACAGATACAGCAGTACTTCCATCTGGCGCGTTCTGCGGAGTGTCTAGGAGTAGGTTTTTAGAGTGGTCTACAATTTTTCACAGCTTTTCGTAAGCAACGACGTCGCTACCTATATATGTATACGTACGAAATATTATCATGAAAGGCAACTATTATACTTCTACTACACTACTACTACTACTCCTACTGCTACTACTACTGCTACTACTCCTACTACTGCTGTAGTTACATCATACTCCCTGAAGGTGTTGCAGTACGGTCAGCACAGGTCCAGCCCAGCAGGCCGGAGGCTCGGGTTCGTGCTGTTCAAGTCTTGGTGCACGTGCGGTGACTACGTGTGATATGATGTTGGGTGCACATCATGCGGGTTGACCTTGTTGCGGGTATAAACATAAACATGTACCACTCTGTCCCGATATATAAGCACCGTCCATACATTCATATCCAATAAAAACGATGCTTATATTTCGGGACAGATTGTATGTGTGTGTGTTCTTCACATTAAACCGTCCTTTCTACCCGTCGACATCCAGCACACCCAGTTTCTGCCGATTCTACATCCTAGAGAGATACCAGTTCTGTGGTCACAAAACTACGGCACATGAAGGTCGCTCCCTGCGTGGTTGTATGAGGTGTCGGCTTTGTCTTGGTCTTGAGCGGCCGAGGCCTATGACCTATGACCTTATTATGATGCGTGTACATGTATATATGCAGCAGTAGGCGTACCGTTTCTTCGGCGAAGGAATGTGGGCAAGGAATGCGCCTTCACAAACCTAACCAAACCTCTCTCGCGCCAAGCGAGAGGAAGTCTTCGCCAAGCGAGAGGAAGTCTTCTCAGGGTTTTTTATTTCGTGGAGGACCCCGCCACGTTCGGGTGTCTTTCAGGTCACAGCAGCAGTTGCGTTCCGGATCATTTATGTACCTATTCTATGATATTTTCATACGTACTTCCTACCTGGTATAAATGTACTCGTACTTCTAAGTATGTATGTGTGTACAGTACCAGGGTTATAATGTTATAGTTAGTGCTCCAGCGCGTGGTGCGCGTAGCGCACCACGAGCCAGAGGCAAGGTGTGCCTCCCGAAGGGCTCCCGAGGGCTCCCGAAGGGCTCCCGGAGGGCCGCCGGAGGCTTTTTTTTTCACAGTATATGCGTAAATTTACTCAAAAGGTGCGTCTCATTCCCTCGTCTTGCAAATAACAAAGAAACAAGCACTCTGGCATTATTCATTATTATCACGGGGGCCAAGGGTTTCCGTGAATCGCAGAGGCATTATTATCATGGGGTTACTCATTCAAGCGTTTTTTCTCGTTAGATTAGATTGTAGATAGATGGATGTATTACCATTGGAATCATTGAAACCACCTATTCCTCTGTATTCGCGAGCCTTTGAAACTACTTGTTTCATCCTCGGACAGAGAAAACCGTAACACTTACGTAGTTCCCTCAAGAAAGGAAAGCCCCAAAGAAACTCAGCATGGAATTGTCGAAAATATCACAACAACAAAAAGGCCCCAAAAAGAATTTCGGCTGCGGCGAAAAGAGACCCCAAGAAGAACGGCAAAATCCGCACATCTACTTCTTTTGTGTGGTGCGCTGCGCCTATTTATCAGGAAAATGGTGCAACTGCGCAACATTTTTCCACCTAACTATAGCCCTGGTGTGTACAGCTGTATTGTACCGCAGTACATATGTATATTCCCGAACGCCAACCATATGATACGATACGAAGAAGAACCATCGTCAATAACGGGTCTCGTACATTCATATATATTTAGACCGGACGTTATGTCAACCGTGTGATTCGCATACATCGTATTATGTGTGTCTTCGTGGTGTACATTATATACGTATTTAATAAGTTTAATTGTTCAGCGCCTTAGGCCATCTCTGATGGAAGGTTTTTGAGAACCGAAAACGATCGTTTTCGGGCCGCCAAAACCAAATATTAACCTTGATGGACCCGAAACTGGTGATTTTTTTCGGCCATTTCTTTCAGGCCTTGTCATGGGCCGACGCTGATGGGCCGGCCCGGGGTTGGACCGGCCCGGACTGGCCCTCCAATTTTCGATATTATGGGCCGCGGCCCGGCCCGGCCCGGCCCATCAAAGTCTAGTTTGGCGGGCCGCGGCCCGGCCCGGCCCGTCAAATTTTCAGAGGATGGGCCGCGGTCCGGCCCGGCCCACCAATTTTTCAGAAGATGGGCAGCGGCCCGGCCCAGCCCATCACTATTCAATAATTCACAGCCCGGCCCGGCCCGACCCATCACAGTGGCAGCGAGGCCCATGAGACACGGGCTCTGCATGAGCCGGCCCGTGGATTTGACGGGCCGACCCATGTCTTGTCTCGTTCTAAAAGGTGCATGGGTGGACTATGACGTGATTTTCTCAAGTTAATTGTTGTCGATGATTTTTCGGGAGGGGAGGGGGGGGGTTCCCACGTCTGGATTCTGAGGGACAGCTGTTTTCGACCCATGAGATACACCTATTAATAACAAGCTTTACATTGTGTCGTGTCGTGTCATTGACGTGTCATTGACGTGTCATTGACGTGTCATTGACGTATCATTGTCTTGTCATTGACGTGCAATTGACGTGCCATTGACGTGTTCATTGACGTATCGTGACTGTGTCCTGGTCCTACCCGTGTTCACCTCCTCTGCCTTCGTTCTCGGCAGGCCGCGTGCAGATCGACAAGCGGAAGAAGAAGTGCCCCAGCTGTAATGAGATGAACCCCATGTCCGTCAAGGTGAGCGAGGAGAACATTTCCGCCGGCGACCGACTCCCGGTTGTCCTCCCACCGGAAGAACAGCCGAATCTTGATGACGACCGTCACCGTAGAGTACGCGTAGGGGCACCCACACCCACATCGCAACAGCAGCACATACCCTCCCCCTCTACGTAGCGCGCCATGTGATGACGGCGCCTTGGTCGTTGTTGCTAGGATTTTGTGTTGGGTTGCGTTGCGTTGCTTGCACTGATTTATGCCGACGTGTACTATGCCGTGTTGCTTTGGGTTGTTTTATGGCGCTGAAGAGTTGTTTTTGCGCTGTTTTGCATTACTTTTTTCATGTTGCTTTGCGCTGCTTTTTAAGTTTCTTGAAATCGCTTAAAAGTGTAATATTACCTTCCCTCTTTTTTGGCTTACCTTGTTTCTCGTGCAGATTTGCAGGGAGTGCGATACCGTGTTTCCGGTGGGCGCCCGGCTGGACTCGGCGGTAACGAGCGAGGAGCTGCGAGAGAAGTTTAACTTCGAGCCGGAGTTCAACAAGGACGGCACCCCGATGGTGCGCCGCTATTTCCTCTATCCCTCCCTCCTTGTTCCCTTTTTTTCCTACGTACTTATTTTTAGTATTTTCATTTATTTTTCTACATTGTAATTCACATGTTCTTCGCGTTTCACGGGAGGCAGTGGTTGGCGCCTGTCTCCCCGTTCCCTGCCCCACCCTACCCTGCCCTGCCCTACCTTACCTTACCCTACCCAACCCTACCCAACCCTATTCTACCGTACCCTATCCTACCGTACCCTACCCTACCCTACCCTACCCTACCCTACCCTACCCTACCCTACCCTACCGTACGCTCGGCTGCGACCATAATTTTGACCGCCTGCTCTCGCGTTTTGCACCACCGTGCCGGGCCGGACCGCGCCGGGCCTCGCCGCGCCTCCACCGCTCTGCCACCGCCGCCGCCTGCTCTGTTGAAATAAAAGAAAAAATCTGAAACCGTTTTGCCGTGTGTATATGCCTCCGTTTCGTTTGTTGTCCTCATGTTTGACAGATTGAGAAAATCTTGGGGCGACGGCCCCTCAAGGAGCCGGATCCGGACGATGGGGACGCGGTGAGGAAGGGATAGGATGAGGGTAGGGGGAGTAGGTGGGGGGGGGGGGAGGTACTCATTTGTTGCTTGCCTTAGGGTCATTCTTATCGAGCAACGTTTTTCCAAAATATCCAATATTTTTTCCCAAAAATAAACAGTAAGAGCAGGAAAAACAGGATTTATTTGGAAAGTTTGAAATTTTAACAGAGGGCAAAACGTTTGGAAGGCTTCGCATTCCAATATTTGGAAAATATTTTGGGAAAATATGGAAATCTAAAAAATTGCGCGAATTTCTTTTTGGAATTTTTGGGGAAAAGTTGCTCGATAAGAACGACCCTTAGTCATTTGATCATTGATAACGCATCCCTTTCGAGACGGAGTGCCAGGGGGGGCTGGGCCGGGCGGCGGGGGAGGGGGGATAGAGGCAGAAGACAGAGATACTAGAGGAAGAAAGCCAGTCGAATTGAGACAGGCAGTCGTAGCAGAGAGAAGAGAGGCAAAGAGAGCTACGAGTACAGTACGTAAGAACTGCTGCTTTCGTAAGTGTATACATATACGATACTCTGTAGTTTTTTTTAGTGGGTCCAGATCCGACGATGGGCCGTCAAAACGAGCGCTGCTCGACGGGGACAGGAGGAAAGAGCACGTGTGTGTGTTTCGCATGAGGTGTGCGGGCCTCTGTTCCCGCCGCTCGACAGTGGTGACGTTGTGCGTGACCGTCGGTTTCAAAGTCCATTCGCCACCGTTCCGTGGGCCTGGTTGCTTTGTTTTTTTTTTCTAGCCCCGGCCCGTTCCTGGTGGTTGCAGCGCCTGGCCTTACTGTTTTTCGGTTCCACAGCCTCCACCGCCACCCTGCACGTGTGGGTGTGTGCTTTTCCCCCGTTGTGTTTGCTCGTATTGTTCGTTTGTTTGCTTGACCACATTTTCCTTCTTTTTTGCTTTTGTGCTTTTTTCTTTTTTTCTTTTTTTCTTTTTTTCTTTTTTTTCGCAGATTGCGGTGCTCAAGAAGCACCACAGGGCGGCCCACTACGGGCACTACTACGAGTGCATGGTTAAATTCAAGGGGGTCGCTTACAACAAGGTATGATACACGTATTTCATAGATTAATAGTACATACTGCTGTACAGCAGCTGTTTTCGTATAGTTTTTTTTTTTTTTTTTTTTTTTTTTTGTAAAGGCCTTGAGTCGTTCGTGCACGTTCGGTTCTTTTGCTTCAGTGAGAAACCCCGCTCGGGTCGCTTTTGATAAAGGATAGCACACGAGTCCGCCAATTTCGCGTGCGTTGCCTGGCGTCGTGCGCGCACGGAGGTGTAGGTAGGGAGGGCTTCACGCCTCGGACGCAAGACCATCGGTTCCCACTTCGTGATCTATTAAGCAGGAGACCTTTCAAGGGCAGATCTACGAGTATTGCGCGGTCTTATATATATGATCTATCACGGGGGACCAAAGTACATAGGACCGACGGTACACAGAAAAACCTGTATATTTCCCTATTTGTACTGTATCGGGGGACCATAGTAAATAGGACCTATGGTCAACACTAAAACCTATATACCAGGTATGTACCTATTTTTTCGAACAATATTTGGTTATATTTACTCTGGTCCCCAGTATTAGCCCATGTTGCCGGCGTGGCCAGCTATTCCCGGTCTTGTATATATATATGTATTGGCTCAGGGCGGGCGACTCCGTGAGGGCTACCGGTGGTCGGTGCCGCAGAGGGGGTAACTGCCCGCTATCGGGAGCTGGAAGAAGTTGCGATTCTGAGCAGCATCATGTTTGGTGCGTACGCGAGGTGTGACGGACGGACGGACGGAGGGACGGACGGACTCGTTTTTGTTAATGTTTCTAGAGGACCCAGTGGTACCCACTGGGAAGACGATCTGCAATAGCTCATGTTGCTGAGTGGCCAGATCTATTCCCGGTCTTCTTCTCGCGGCCGAAAAGCACATGGCAGATATATGTCCCCATCCTTACGAGGCATTTATTGAAGACAATCCTTGCCCCTTCAGACGCGCGTTCACGATGATATCTCGATCTTCGTCCGGGCTTGCTTTCCCATACCACTGTCCGTGGTCCTGCTTAAGGGGGGTAGACAGCAATACATCAACGCCTACTCGACGTTGAACCCGGCAATCTCTCGTCCGGTCAGCTCGTAGGAGGCTTCTTCAACTCCCTAACCATTCACAAATAAAATCTCTCCAGCTTGTGACAGTGAGCAACGTATTCCCTGTCTTGTATGTATACGAAGTATACTTCTGTATACTCGTATACGATCTATTTACGAGGGAGGCATAGCAAATAGGATCGAACAAGGTATATTGTTCGTAAAAATAGGGAAATACATAGGTTTTTGTGTGTACCTTAGGGCCCGTTTTAACGAAGAAGAAAAAAATTCAATTTGGAAAAAAATATATTCAAATCCGCTTTTCATTGGTCAGAACCCGCACCACCACCCAAGATTATACCCCAAGATCCTATTAATAGTCTTTGGTGCTGGTGCGTGTGTTGACCAATGAAAAGCGTACGCGTTTGAATTTTATTTTTTCCAAATTGAATTTATTTTGTACTCGTTAATATGGGCCCTTAGGTCCTATTTACTATTTACTATTGTTTCTTCCCGTAATAAAAAGAGTAAGCTTCGTTTTTACCATTCCGTCGGAGCGTTTTTTGTTTTTGTTTTGTAAAGGCTAAACTGGCGTTGAATGATGGCGTTGTTGAAAACATGCTGACTGTTGGCGTTAGCTTTATAACCGTTGAGGTTGGCATACATGCCTATTGCCGTTGAGATGTTGCCGTTTGGTGTCGAAGCGTTTATGATTTTCCCGTTGAAAGTACATGTGAGGTTTTGAATTCGTTTTTGCATTTGCGTGGACTTTTTTTTTCTTGACCCCTTAGGGCCCGTATTAACGAGTACAAAATAAATTCAATTTGGAAAAAAATCAAAATCAAATCCGCTTTTCATTGGTCAACACACGCACCAGCACCAAATATTAGGATCTTGGGGTATAATCTTGGGTGGTGGTGCGGGTTCTGACCAATGAAAAGCGGATTTGACCCCCCCCCCCCCCCCCCCGCCCCCGCCCTCCCTCTGCAACTCCCTCCCGTTCCAGCCGGAAGAGCCGGTGTACGAGCGGTCGCTCCCTCCAGCGTGGGACGACGAAGGAGTGGTTCCGGTGGCGGGGAAGCGGACGAAGGAGGACCCGGATTGGAGGCCGATGACGCGCTGCCGTCACGTGCTCTCGACGGTAAAACTGCAGTTGAAGTACGAGCACACGCTCGGTCCGATAATCGATTCCCGCTTACATAATACCATCTAGACCTTTCAAGGCATATATACCTGGTGTGTATATATATACCACTCTGTCCCGAAATATAAGCACTTTTTTCATCGAATATTAATGTAAGAAGGGTGCTTATATTTCGGGACAGAGTGGTATGTCTATTCCCGATCTTGTATTACTTAGCGAGTGTTGCCGAGTGGGACCCGTATGTACAATTCGCAATGATGTACGCAGTGCATGGTTCCGGGGTTGGATTGTGTACTGCTGCTGTGCAGATCCTGCACAAACCTCTCTCTCACGACGGCAGGCGAGGGAGTACTAGATGATCTGTGCATGTGTAGATCATCACCTTGTCCGTGGTCATGATTACTAACTAAGCTATGTTACGTGCCACACTCTACATAATGGGTTCCATTCCATAATTTGAAATAGTTTGTGCCCACGCTACAAAATGGGTTCCATTCCATACATTGAAATTGTTTGTACCCGGCGTATGCGTGTGGTAGTTCTGAAACGCTTCACACCTCGAGACAGATGATCGATTTTTTATTGGTGATACTATATATTTCAGGGCAGATGATCTGTATGATCTGCATGATCTGTATGATCTGCATGATCTGTACGATCTGCATGATCTGTATGATCTGCATGATCTGCATGATCTGTAGCTCATGTTGCTGAGAGCCGTATAATCTGCACGGTTTTATTGAGAGTACACATTTCCTGCGTTGGCTTGCCTGCGCGCTTTTACTTGCTCGCTTGCTTGCGCGCTTGCTTGCTTCCGTATAATCTGCACGATTTTATTGAAGAGTACACATTTCCTGCGTTCGCTTGCTTGCGCGCTTTTACTTGCTTGCTTACTAGCTAGCTAGCTCGCTCGCTCGCTCGCTCTCCTTGCTCGCTTGCTCGCTTGCTCGCTTGCTCGCTTGCTCGCTTGCCCGCTTACTTCCTGGCTCGCTTCCTGATTTTCTTGCTTGGCTTGCGTTTGTCCGTGGTTGTTGACAGCTTATGGAAGACGACCTGTCCGTAATATTCCACGAAGCGGTGGACCTGGCCGCCTACCCGACCTACGAGGAGAAGGTGGACGAGCCCATGGACTTCGGGACCATTAAGGGCAAGCTGGACAACTGGGACTACCGAAGGAACGACCCGCTGGGTTTCCAGAGAGATGTTCGCCTGGTGAGGAAGGGGGCAGGGAAGGGGTCGTCTCTCTCCTGCAGGGCTCGGTGGGAACGAATGGGGTGGGGTGGGCAGTAATGAGGGATGAAGGGTGGGATGGGAAGGGACGAGGAGGAGCGGGGGGGGCGGAGTGGCTCGGGGCAAGGCGCGGGGTGGGGTGGAGTGGATCGCGGGGCAATGCAGGGCGGGGGCGGGGGCGTTCATCATGGTTTTCTGGTTATTTTGCGTTGGACTGGATTGGGTTTTGATCGGCGGTGTCGGGGCACACCGATGTTTTGCTCGTTTTATTGTTTTTTTTTCCATCGTTGTGTGTCGCCTTTTTTTGTTTCGTTTGTTTTTGTTTTATTTTCAGTCCCAGGTGTTTTTGTAGATGTTTTTGGTCAGTGGTTCCTTCTTGCAAACTGTTTTGTTTTTTGTGTTTTTGTTTTCATTTTTCGTGTCCTCGCTTTTCTAGGCTTTCAGGCGTACGTCTTGTCTGTGCTACCTCGACCGCACGCCGCCACTCGAGCTGGAGGCATCGTGTCTTGCAGTCGGGAGTGCCCGTTGCTCCGCGACTCCTCACCTGCCCACCTCTGTCTCGAAAGGGATGCGTGGTCGATGGCCAAATGGCTAAAGCAAGCAACAAATGAGTAAGGGCCACCCCCCCCACCCCCCCCCACACCTATGTTCACCCGACTATGCCCATGCATGGCATGAGTACACCCCCTATAAACCTCTCATGCGCAAGAATAAAAAAATTTAAAAAAAGTTGTGACAGCCGGTACGAGCCGCGGTATTCTCGATTTGTTGTCTCCCCCTCTCGGCTTACCGCGTCTGCATGTTTTCTGTTTGTTTTTTGTTTCTATTTTTGATCGCGGCTGGTGCTCTTGTACGCGAAACGACGACAGGTTTTCACCAACTGCAAGGTGTTCAACAAGTTCGGCTCGACGATCTGGTACATCGCTGACTACCTTCAGGCGAAGTTCGAGCGCCTGTTCCAGGTGAGAGCCCGAGCTTGCGCTGTTAGAACTCGCACATGTACGGTATGTACGAAGGCAAAAAACGTTTTATTTGTATGTTGTTGGCCGCGGAACGCCAACGTAGTAAGGTACACGGAAAGATAGATGTAAGTCTGTCTCCTGGTAGATGATAGCTGATGTAAGTCTATCTCCTGGTAGATAATAGCTGTAGCTATACGCCAGTAAGGTTTACTGTTGTTGGTGTTGGCGTTGTTGGTGGTGGTGTTGGTGTTGTTGGTGTCAAGTGTTGGGGTTGGTGGTGGTGTCGGTACGGTGTTGTTGGTGTTTGGTGGATGGTTGGGGGTGTCGGTGGTGGTGGTAGTGGCGGTGGTGGTGGTGGTGGTGTCGGTACGGTGTTGTTGGTGTTTAGTGGATGGTGGCGTTGGTGGTGTTGTTGTCAAGTGTTAGTGGTGGTGGTGGTTCTACTACTATGGTGTGGGTGAGGTGTTGTTGGTGTTGGTATAATAGAGGCTTTTTCTCGGGGTTGGTGTTGGCTTTAGTATCGGAGAGGCGTTGGTTGGTGTTGGTGTTGATGGTGGTGTTGGCGTGGTTGGTGTTGGTGTTGATGGTGCTGGCGTCGGTGTTGGTGCCGGTGGTGATGTCCGTTGAGGTGTTGGTGTTGGTTTAGAAACTTCGCGCCCTTTGTCAGCCCGCCTACGGCCTGGAGTTCCAGAAGAGGAGGTAGACAGTTTTTTTTTTCGGTTTCGTGGGTACTTGACTTCTATATCTACCGTGTGTCTGCGTCGGGCGTTTATCGATGTTTTTTGTTTTTGTCGCTTTTGTTTTATCTGAATTCGTTATTTACACATCAATTATTCACTTCGTTGTTGTACAAAACCGCATTATATCCCGATACAAGATGCTTTAGCCAATGAGCGCTGCTGACGTATGTTGTTGTTTTTTTGTTGTGGCGGGCTTTCCCTTTCTTCTTTTTTGCCCTTTTGTGTTAACCTTTTTTGTTTCATTCTCAAAATCGTTATTTACGAATAACCATACTGTTTTTTTTTTAATTATATTTTGAAGTTTTCTTTCTTTCTTTCTAAAAAACGCGCTGTTTTTTTTCTTTTTTTTCTTTTTGGCCGTTTTTTTCGTTGTTCGCTTTTGCTTTTGCTGCGCTAACGGGGAAAAAATACACACACACACACGATGGAAAATCGAAACGGGACAGGCGTGGGTGATGAACTTCGGAGACAAGGACGACCGCATCCCCTGGGAAGAGGCGAGGGCCAGGCCTTGGGAAGAGTGGTGCAGGAAGTGCCTCGGGGTGAGTGAGATAAGAGGCCCCGACGATGAGTCGAACCTGGCTTTTGCGAAGTGTCTGACCTGTTGAGTCTAAACCTTGAACCGGGCAGAAGAAGTGCGTGCGAGGAGCGGGGAGAATAGCAGAGGCGGAGGCTGCCGGGGGGGGGG
>MEHQ01002340.1:0-34166 GCA_008828725.1 Saccharina japonica
TAGTAGTAGTAGTAGTAGTAGTAGTAGTAGTAGTAGTAGTAGTAGTAGTAGTAGTAGTAGTAGTAGTAGTAGTAGTAGCAGCAGCAGCAGCAGCAGTACCACAATACATAATAATGGCGATTTTGCGCGTGAGCCCGCATGAGCCGAGGGCACTGCCGAGCACAAAAAATTATTCGAACGGCATCTTGTTTCCTTGTTTCTACTGTAGTCAGCGGGGGGTAGAGGGTCATACACTAAAACCTAGCTAAGCATCAGTTCAAAATGAGGATGAAGTGACAGTTTTTAGGGACCTTCACGGGGCATGACCCCAACCCTAGGGTCGGGTCAGGAAGTTTTCGAAATTTCCTGGGTCGGGCTGGGTCGGGTCGGGTCGGCTCCGGAGGTTTTCAAAAATACTACCACGAATGAATCGGGTCTGCTCGTCACTATCCGACCCGACCTAACCCGCGAGGTTTGACCGGACCCGTCGACAACCCCTAACTGCCGTAATATAATAGTATTTGTTTTTTTCCAATTTCGTGCAGGAATCCTAGGACGCGGTGTGCCCAGAAAATGACCCGGCAATGGCGGAGGATGCTTGTTTTCCAGTTCTTCTCTGTTTTTTAGGAGTTATGCGAGCTGGTTCAGGCATATCACCCCAAATTTCGTCAGTCACGAATGCTGCATGTAATAGCAACTCCAATGTCACATATGTGGTATCATGCTGACCACCATGAACAGTGGAAGAGGGTGACATCTCCAGTGTTTTGTTCAAGGACCTAGAACTGGCGCTACCGCCGAAAATGTGGCCCGACCAATCACAGGCCTTCAAAGAGGTCAACAATAGTCAGGCGTTTCCGTTGGAAAACATATCCCCCCCCCCCCCATTTTTTTCTGAACGAACCGCTTCCAGGTGGTCCAAGGCATGTTTGTACAAAGTTGCACGCAAATATTCGAAAAGCTGACTGAGCATGATTATATTAAGTCATATTTAACGCCCAACATCGGTTCTATACTGAAAACTACAGTAAGTAATTACGAGGCAACGCCTTTTTTGGCACTTTTACCGCACTAAAGTGAAAATGTCCACGCCGTTTTTTGGGGATAGACCCTGAAATTTGGCCCACGTGATGTATGCGCCCTACCCGAGTCTTTAACAAATGTTTTTATTTTATTTTATTTTTTCGCCGGATTTTTTTTTATCTCTTAAGACCCAAATTTCCCCCCAAAAAAACGAAATAAACACTAATATCTGACGGGAAAACACACACACACACACATCCGTTAAAGGCTCGGGTAGGGCGAATAAAACACGTGTGCCAAATTTCAGGGTCTTATCTCCAAAAAACGGCGTGAACATTGGGCACTGAATACATTTTGGGCGGTATGCTTGAACCAGCCTGTCTGTATACGTATACCGTGCTCTTGTTGTCTTGTTTCGCCGTTGTACCCTCCGCACGAGCAAAACAACGGCCGGCCGTCGTCCAAGCGAAAAAAAAATCGAGCTCGTATGTTAAGGATACGAGCGAGCCCACTACAACGGCACTACAACAGACCAGTAAAAATACAGCAGTACATACATAAAGAAGTAGAGCTGAATCGCCATTCTCCCCCGGCAATATCACGTTGATACAAGCTGGGCACACGACGCATTGCGTCTTCTCGAATATTCTTCGCGGGGTACATTAAAAATAAACTTATTATACGTGCATTGTGGAGCAAGAGTCCATACGTAGCTAACTGTTATACGTATATATACGAGTATAGGTATGTTGTTTTTAGAATTGGAAAAGTTCAAGTTATCGCGCAAACACGCCATCCGTCAAAGCTTCACAGGTAGTCAACAGTGCTGCTCGAGAATTAGCGGCCCGCACGTAGTTATTAGTACGAGTAGACGAGTGCTACGATAGAGGTGCACCCGTGATTTTTCTGAGCTCCTCACTGGAGGAGCTCCCTACTAATAGTAAGTCACTCGGAAACCCGATTTTGAAGGAAACCAAAAGTGCTACCCGACCAGCAATCCCATGAGCTATATAGTAGGTATACGATGGAAAATACGGCAACACAAGAATGAAAGTCCGACGAATTTGGGTTAAGGAGCCCGATCATTCAGAAAAAAAAAATCAGAAAAAAGTGTCACTGGGACTACCTCTATCGTAGCACGCGCCAGTACTGGTCAGTAGTTTTTTTTTATTGGAAAGCTAAAAGTTGACACATAGAAACACCGCCCCTAAAAGCTTCACAACTATTGCCGTCGCTACGTACACGTCGTGCAGGACGGCTAGACCTTCCAAGGGCGTTTTGACTACGGAGCTCACGGCGGTCTCCACCCCACACACACACCAAACATAATTTCAGTGTCGTCGTAGGTATTGATAATATCCACCGTAGTAGTCGTTCCGTACGATAATAACTAGATAATAACACGTCATACACGAACGAACACGTTCATTTAGACGTATGCCACCTTCCCCTTTTGTCTACGTACCCATGTTGGGCTGGCTGCCTTCGATAGGTTGCAGGGGGGAAACACGCGGTTCTTCGATCTCCACACGCTTACTACGTACGTACGTGCGTATGCACGCGACTCCCCTTATTCAGCCCCACACAGGAGAGCTACGATCGTCCCACCGCGATCAACAGCCCCCGGTATCATATATATAAGCGACTACTACCTGATAAACCAGATTTCCTCTCTCTTGTATGCACTCTGTGCACCGACGCAGCACACTTCACACGTTTTTCAAACTCTGGTCGGAAAAGTGGTTCGCGTGATATACGTTAAGCGCGGGCTCATGCCTCCTTTGCGTCGTCGGATCTCCTTCGTCAACTCTTTCATACTCGTACTCATATTTGGAACGCCACCCACACCCACCCACCCACCTTATCGGGTCCAAACTAGTCGGAATTAGCGTAGGGTCATTTTTGCAGTATACTATGAGCAAAACAAAAGGGGGAAAATAACTCACGCACGGCGGCATCGAAATCGAAAAAGGGCAGATCGGTTTACTACATGCATCTTACGACAACGCCATCGAAGAACAAACAACTCCAGACCAACCGGGGTGCATACCTGAGCTTGTTACCTTGTACTCTCACTCGCGCCGACATCAACTCTGCCTACTTACTTTCTCGCCCCACCCCCGCTCTTGTCCCCTCCGTGCTCCTTAATTCGAGAGCCCCCTGCGCCTCCCATTGGCTAAACAAAAATCCAACGTACTGCTGTTGTCGCAGCCGATGCTACTACGTACTGCTAAAGAAACGAGTCCGGTTGCGTTCCTGTAACACACCAAGTCAAACACATCTTTACACCACACGTATCATATATCCAATCGTCTCTTCGATAAAAAAAAAAAAAATCAACCCCTCCCCCCCCACCCGACTACACCCACCCTAAGCTCCACAGCGGTACGGGGCTGCAGAATGGAGACGCCGACTCTTACCCGCCCGCGTCTCCCCAATAGGCTCACCTGCCTCCAAACAATTACAAGGGTGTGTTTGGTAGGGCAAGTACTCTGGGGATACCGGGGTATCTACCCGAGTATGAATGCTCTGGGGATATCCGGGTACCTACCCAAGTATCAATACTCTGGGGATACCCAGGTACCTACTCGAGTATAAGTACCCTGGTGATACCTATTTACCTACCCTGGGGATACCCACGTACCTACCCGAGTACGAGTACCCTTATGATACCTAGTTACGCACCCGAGTATGGGTACTCTTGGGACACCCGGATACCTACCCGAATATGAGTACTCTGGGGATGTCCGGGTAACCTACCCGAGTATGACCTGCGATACCCCGGTACCGACCCTAGTATGTCCTGAGATACCCCGGCACCTACCCGAGTATGACCGAAACAAAAGGGTTGGGTACCTGAGTACGCCAGAGTACCCTAAAGCATATACCATGTACCCAAATACGCACACCCCTGCACCGTCGTAAGCAGAGTGCTCGGTAAATCCCACACACCGAGCGAAAAATGGCAGCATCATCAACGTTCGCCCAGGCGACATGGACAATATACAGAAGACGAACAAATGTTGAATGCAAATAACGCCACCTCGTGGGCTTCTACAGCAAAACTGAAAAATAATGTAACTTTTGAAAAAAAAATGTACCTGCCTAAACAAAAAATGTATCTGGAAAAAAAAAATGTATTTTATCTAGAAATAAATAAATGTATCACACGTACTTGTAAGTACTTGTAACGCGTATTCTATTCGCGCCTCATGATACCTGGTACGCGTTATATGGTTTACACAGGGCGATGAACCGAGCAACAAATAGTCCGCCACCCCTCAATCGTTGCAACATGAAGCAACCAACGTCCAACGAATATTACTCACAGCCGGGCCGCGGCCATGCCACCTGGGTACTTGCACCCGTATGACCCAAGGCCTAGATGCTACTCGGCAAATAAATACCAGTACCCACCAGTAACGCAAGGCGTGACCAAGTAAATAATCCCCTTTGCCCATGCTCCAACAAGCAAAAATAAAATCGGGCCGCATCGAGAGAGCTATCCAAAAGTTGGACCTACCAAGCAAAATAGCGACGAAAAAAAATAGCCCGTTCATTCGCTTGCGATGAGCCTACCAAGACCTACAAACACACAGCAGTAGTCGCGGCAGGGAAGGTCCGCGAGAGCCGCTGCGCTCTCCCCGCTTTTTGGCCGAGCAGTAAATGGCGGAATGCCGAACACGGGCACCCGCGCAGGGCTAAAAAAAAACGACCTTGGAATATTCCGGTACAGTGGTCCAATCGAGCCCGCCAGAGCTACTCAGCAGTCAAAAGCAGTCCCACAGAAGAGCAGCCCCACAGAGCAGCAGCCCCACAGAGCAGCATTCCCGCGATGTCGCGAACAAAGCACATCGATAAACGTGCCAGGGACAATCAAAAAGCCTTCCATAGAGAGAGAAACCCCGCCGATATTCCGGCGCACGCATGGCCGCGGCAAGACGAACAGCGGTGCAGCCAGAGCCGACAAGAGCTACTTACTCACCAGTTCCCCAAAAGTTACGAAGACAAGACAGAAAGCAATGGCCCATGTACGAGCAATCCCACAAAACTCGCGGCGAAACCCGTTTGGCAGAGGTGCCAGCAGTCCCGAAAAAGCTGAGAGCAAAAGCATCCGCGAGAATGCGTGCCAACCCAAAAAAAAAAAAAAACGAAAAAAGCTTCCCGGAATGGGAAAACCCCTCTTGCGCCACACCCCACGCGTTTCCCCTCTCGACACCACGAGGCGGGCGCCTAAAGAGTAGACGCCGACCCGGATAACGCCTCCTAAGACTTGGGCGGCGACGCCCCCGAGGCGCCCTGTACATCAAACACATCCCCGTTCTTAAGCAGGTAGCTTGGTTCGACCTGAGCGAGACAAACAAACAAAAATGGGTGATCATGGTGATTAGCGTTGGGGGGGGGGTGTACTCATGTCGTGCACGGCCGTAGTCGTATGACCATAGACCCTCGCATCCCTACAATGCCGGGACGGAGCACGTTGGGTTTTCACCAACCAGTCATTGGGGGGGGGGGGGGGGGGGGACCACCAAGAAAGGGGGGGGGTGTTTGGGCGTGGGGGGGGGGGGGGGGGGGGGGAGCGACACCAAGGAAAGGCGGGGTGATTTGCGATTGGCGCAGGGAGTGAGGGAGACGAAGAAACAAGTGGGATGGTTGAGATTGGCCGGAGGAGTGAGCGAGACGGAGCAAACAAAGTGGGGTGATCGTGATTGGCGGAGGGCGGTCGAAAAACGATACCAGGCATCTGATATAATGTATTTGTCTGAAAAGGACTAAAACCAGTCCCTGGTTTACAGCAGCGGGGCTCTATTGTAAGCTCTACAGCACAGGACACCTGGAAATAGACACAGGCAGGAAGCAGAAAACACTGTCCTAAGCTGAACATATTATAGGAGATTGGGTGTTTCTACACCAACTTCTGAGTGCGACATCTAACGACTCCCGAAGCTCATATCATCCAGTAAAATTCAACCGTACCTTCCTAGTACACCTTTTCTGAGGTGTCCTGTCCGGTTCTCGTACACCAATGCACTGGGCTGTGAGTTAGCTGACTACAAGATACTACAGTAGATGGCTAGGTATTGCAGTTAGTTACGCGCGGTGCTTAGCGGACTTATTTGGCTTTGTGCCTGACTGGCGAGTTTATGGCTCCACGTCTGTGTGTTCCTGACAAAGCCTACGGTAAGTCACCTAGTTGGCCTACTCCGTCACCCAATTAACCAACTAATAGGTAGGCGTGAAGTCCAACCAACCTACAGTCCTAGAGCCATACACTAGAACACCAGGGTGACCGGCTTATATACGCGAATAGGACATGGCAGCATGGCCATACCATTACTGATGCACGCTATTCCTACTGTAGACCTCTGATAAGACTACACATTATTATTCTCGTCGGTGTGGATATACACCGCGACATACAATAGATCCGTTGTCGACATATAGCTGTTGGGTTTTCAACGGAAATATATACCTATTGGCCGTTTATTTGACCCAGGCGGTGGTCGTACTTCCGCCCCCTTAGCATACAACCCTCTAGAAGTGATGTTATATTCACTTAATACCAGGTGTAACTTATCAATATAAACGACACATCGTACACCCCACACATCGTAAATCGTGTAATCGATCTGCTGCAGACGTCATCTGGCGGGTTTTGTCAACGGAAACACGGACGCACCTCTTGCCCGTTGACCCAGGCAGTGGTCAAGCTTCCGTCCCCCCCTGCCAACCGCTTCTTCCGTTGATCGTGGAGCACCACGCCCTGGTAAAAGCTTTGCATGCACGATCGACCCAAAACCGCGCCCGCCGTGGCGAGAGACTTGTCCAGCTCCCAAATCCTCTTGTCCGGCCCGAACACGAACACCTGCGGGCGGTGGAAAAAACTAGCGCACATCAGACAAATCATGACCTATCGATCTATCTACCTATCTATCTACAGATCATCTATTTCCTCGCCTACCGTTCTGAGAGGCTGTGCAGAATCCGCACAGTACAGATTTTCACGCAGGAAACATAAGGTATAGACTATAGACCATGTGCGGATTATGCAGCCCCCGCCCGGCAAAATGAGCTATAATCATAATGCATCGGGAATATTTCAGCCTCGAAATGTGTACCAGGTAGGATAGATGGGGCGGTGACTTGGCTAACTGCAAGTCGCCAAGTAGTTATTAGTTGCCTTAGGTGTTAAAAAAGTTAGTTACGTGCGGAGCTTCGGGGAGTTAGTTTTTTTTTTTTGTCATGTGTATCTTCTTTGAGACTCCACGTTTCGTGTTTTACCGACAAAGACTACGTACAGTTGGTTGGCCTGCTTCGCCGGCCGAGGAATAACCAGCAGTGACCGTCCAGTCGAGTCACAGCCCTAGTGCTAACAGCAGCAGCAGCAGCAGCAGCAGCAGCAGCAGTAGTAGTGGTGGTGGTGGTGGGTAGGAAATACACGCGTGCTACGATAGAGGTAGCACTTTCTGTGTGAAATGGTTTCTGAATGATCAGGCTCCTTAACCCATTCAGAACTGCGAAACATATCCTACACTAATTCCAAGTAGTTTGTCCCCAAAAACGGGAGACCAGTTCTTAAGGGATTCACCCAAATTCGTCGGACTTTCACTTTTGTGTTGCAATATTGTTTACTGTTTACTGTTTAGTTAGGCCATGGTATTGTCCATCGGGTATGTAGCATTTTTATTTCTCTCCAAAATCAGTTTTTTACTTGCTATTAGTATAGAGTTCCTCAAGTGACCACCCTCAGAAGGCAGAAACATGGTGCACCTGCATGCAGGCTACCGTAGCATGCGTCAATAGTGGTATGGGTAGTGGTGGTATTGTAATACTATACATCGGGTACGTTCCGTTACAGTGCGGTACCGCACTAAACAGGGATTAGAGCGGGGTCCCACTTTAGTGCGTATATCGCCGTCTGGCGATCCATCCATATAAAGATGGACCCTCACCACCACCATAGTAGCAGCAGAGCAGCAAACGCGATATTTCTATTGTATTGAGATTGAAGAGGAAATTATTTTTTGGCTATACACTATTTCCGAATGACGGCGGGGTCCTCCCTTCGATTGAGGGACTACCCGGTATACTATACTATACCATACCTGGTACTATACTATGCTATGCTATGCTATGCTATGCTATGCTATGCTATGCTATGCTATGCTATGCTATGCTATGCTATGCTATGCTATGCTATGCTATGCTATGCTATGCTATGCTATGCTATGCTATGCTATGCTATGCTATGCTATGCTATGCTACGAGAATAATATACTATACTACAGTAGTTTGTGTTGCACAACATTTTTCGTTAGCACCCAGTGCGGGTGGCTGTAGACGAGTTAACCCTAGACGTGTATTTATCAAATTTCTGTTTCGGGTGACTTACTATTATCAATAGTACAGAGCTCTGCAAGCGAGGAGGCTCAGAACAATTAGGAGTTGGCCCTGATCAAGGGTAGGGGTCTTGACAAGCAGACGTTAGATTCGTACGGCCGTACATGATCCGAGGCGGTCACCGCCCGCCGAAAACAGAGTGTGCACCACCCACACAGTTCGACTCTACAGTACGAGCCATCCCCTGATATCGCACGTCGGCTGTCGCTGATCATACACGCATCACAGGCGAAAACCATCTCAAAAAGGTCTCGAAGGTCAGCTTCTTCTGCACAAAAACGTAAATTCTGTAACTGAGATTATGATGAAAGTATTCCATTGGTCTGTCTTCCATTAGCCATTAGAACAGGTCACGATCTACGTACTGCTGGTAGATAATTCAGATCATCTACATAATCTAGAGCTCATGTTTTGCCGTCGTGGTATTATGTGCGAAGAGCCCGTTATCGTACAGATCTCATGCGCCAAACACGTGCGCAAGAGCTGTGCTATACAGATCCTATAGATCCCACCCGGGAAAACTTGCTCTTGGTCGTGCGCGTCACATTGTAAAAAAAGGGATCAACCTGCCCCGAACAGTGAACTACTCTATTATGTTCGGGCAGGGGGGAGAACAACGCGCGGGGGGTCGGTTGCTAGTTGGGGGGCTGAGTACACGAAAACAAGAGAAAACTACCTACAGTACAATCCTTCCCAAGTCAGAATGTCATAATTAAAAAAACACAGCAGAATAGAGATTCCTGGACGAACAAAAAATGACTACCTGGTGTTGTTTTTAAAATTATGTTTACTTGGTTGTAGTATACCCCCCCTCCCTCCCCCTCCGTCATGCCTGCCTGGTCGGTGAAAACCCGGCATGCTCCGTCCCGGCATTGTAGGGATCCCAGGATCTATGGGCATACGACTACGGCCGTGCACGACATCAATACACCCCCCCCTAACCACCACCACCACCACCACCAGGAACAAAAGACGAAAGGTGGGGTGTCGGATTTTGTTTTGTTTCGTCAACCCCTGGGTACGCGTCCTACTTTTTGATTTCGGAAACATTTGTTTTCGGAAGGAAGCCGGGGGCGACACATCCGTCATCTGTCCGATGTTGTCAAAAACATTACCTTGCGCTGCTGGAGCTCGCGGTGAAGCCAGTCCACCAGCTCTGGCCCCGACGTGACCGAGTCGGGCACTACCGCCTTCCCAGGGCCCTGCCAAAACCAGAAACGAAAACAAACAAACAAAACACGACCGTGAAGGCCGCGTAAGCAGAGGTCAGGAGCAAGTGAGTGTCTTGTCTTGTCTTGTCTTTTTTTTTTTTTTTCTTCAACATGTACGCGGTTATTTATCTCTATTATCGTCAACCAGCAACGACAGCAATAGAACACGGGCTAAAGTCGCGAAGGCACCCGAATAGCCCAAATACCAATACGAAAGCGGAGACGGGAACCATCGATCAACCACCTCCGTCACACGACGGTGAAACGCCACCTATGTATCGGTAAAATTTAGGAGCTAGCGAGTTTTTTACGAGAACTGTACCATCGCTATGAAGGTACTACACCAGTGCCACATGCCACGTATCCGAGAAAAAGTTGAGGTTCACTGTGTGCGGGGCGAACACAACTAATCCTCACCTTTACCCTCAACACAAGCCAATCAGACCAAATCAACCATTGCTTAGGATTAGGTAGTCTGCCAACCATAGCAGCATCCAATAAGCAGCAAGCTTTACCGGTCACTATTGCCGAGCAACGATGATATTGAAAGAGCGCCGGGTGGTTTGATATTGTATCCTCCTACTAACCTGTCGATGATGGTGTAAAGGCATACCTCAAGGTGCATCATACTGCTGTGGAGCTACGGCAGGAGTAAACGAGCAAAAACAGACAAGACGACACGCACTCCTTTGCGAGGACAGAATGAGAAACACACCAGAAGCGTGACATTCCTGGACGAAGTAAAAAGTACGATTATTAAAAAAATGTACTGAATATATGTTCACTTAGTGTTATTATACCCCCCCCCCTGTCTGAGAATTAAAAGAAACAAAATGGGGTGTCATTTTTTTGTTGGTGTAACGCGGTGGCTACGGCAAATCGATTGTTTCGAGAAACGCTCGCGAGCGGTGGAAGTCGAAAACATCGCTGAGTCCATTTCATGGTGACGTCCAGGCGAGATGTGTTGCAAGACATGTCCACACTAACGAGACGTGTGTTGTCTCCCACCAAAAACAAAATGCATATACCATGTATGGCAACAAAACGCTGCCGAAACAAATAATTCAGTTCATTCTTTTGATGGCCCCCATTGCGTAACATATAATATATCGTGCAGCGTGGAAACCTGCACGGCGAGCACAACCCTAACCTTTCCCAAGTGCATCGCTTGCTTCGTGCGCCCCAACAAAAACAAGTCGATCGTTTTCCATGAAGCTCATCGCCAGACGCTTTCTAGCTCAATAGTTTAGGCTGAACAATAAAGCTCTCCATCTACGAAAAGACAAACAGCCTATGCCTACGAGAACAAAACATATGCCCAAACGCAGGAACCCTACGGTGTAAACATGTACGGCATGGCGCCACAATATCTCGAGCCTCACCTGCCTCCATCAACAAACCGAAATCACTCTACGTAGTCAGATATAACCTACCATACACGGGAGCGGGGACGGAGACACCACTCGACCGCGTACGGAGGGCGGTGTGGGGGATGCTGTATGCCGATGACGCCGGCGTTGTATCGAGGTCCGCCGACGGACTGGCGAGGATGATGACCATTATCGTGCAGGTGTTTGGGGAGTTCGGGCTGACGGTGTCGGAGAAGACGACGGAGACTCTCCTGATGCGCGTAAAGGAGAAGCAGCCAACACCGCCCCCGCCGCCGCTGATCATCGAAGCAGCGGGGCAGAAATACACCCAAACCCTCGAGTTCCGGTACCTGGGCGGCCTCGTCAACGAACATGGCGACCTCACCCGGGAGATCAACTTCAGGAGCAGAGCAGCGTCGGCGTGCGTCAGGAGGTATGGCCCGGAGCTCTTCGATAGGCCGGGAGCACCGTTTCGACTCAAGGTCCGCCTGCTTCAAGCGGAGGCGATGGAGGCACTGCTGTACGGTTGCATGACATGGGCCCCACGTCGCGACCACTACCGACTGCTACTGCGGACGTACACCACCGGCTGCTGCTGCGAGTTATTGGGTACCAGCGCAACAAGGCACCTACCGGCAGCTGTCCTACGCCCAGGCCCTGAAGAGGGTCGGGTGCCAGAGCGTGGAAGCCACTGTCCGGCAGCGGCGCCTGCTGTTCGCGGGGGCCGTGGCAAGGCAGCCAGACGGGCGACTCCCGAAACGACTGATGTTCGGGGAGCTGGTGGGGGGGAAGGACCCGGGCGCGGGGTGCCCGGAGCGGAACTGGCAGACGTGCCTGAAGGACGACTTCAAAGCGTTCGGAGCTACGCACGGCTCTACGGACGACCAGAGACGTGTCTTCGGAGTCCCGAATTCAGTTTGGGCGGAAGCAGCGAAGGTGAAGGGAGGAAGGCAGTGGTACAAGGGAGTGCTGCAGGGAGCTGAGAGGTTTATGACCTCCTGGCACAAGGACGAAGAGGAGGCTAGCCGGAAACGAGCGACCAAGCGAGAAAAAGAGCGCAGCAATAATAAAGAGACAACAAGAACCAACGGGACGGGAGGGGTGCGGAAGAAGGGCGAATCGGCGAGGGAAGGAAACAAGCGAGAAATGGCGGACCGAGTGGCGCGATATGTGCCGGATTGACTCTCCTGGACTGTTTGTTTGCTTGTTTGTTTTGTTTTTTTCCCCCTCCCCCCCCACCGCCGCACCATTGCACCACCCCCTCGGGATAACGTGTCAATGTGTTGTCTCTACGGTCTTGTTTGTTTGAGTGTTTGCTTGTACTTTTGACTTGTCTCTTTGTCTTTGTCTTTGTCTTTTTCCCTTCGTTGTTTTTGACCTTTTGCAGTTACACTGCTCGCAGGCCGGGGGTACATCAGTCACACGGGACCATAGTTCCCTTCCCCCGTATCATGTCTGCGTTTATAATCGGGGTGGAGGACTCGATTTGTTTGCCTGCCCGGCGTGAACCCGGCACGGAACACCCCGGCATTATAGGGGCACCAAGATAGAATCAGGGGGCGTGTACCCCTGATTGGTGATGTTGACTTTTCCATTTTTATTTTTACCTTCACATAGCGTGTAGAGGGGAGCGGAGGGCTCCAAACGATCTGTTTTTGACTGGCTTTGATCGCTTTGCGGACCCTTCGGGTTCCACTTTTATTTCAGTATACCTTTTTTGGGTAAGTTAGCCTGTGACCACGGGAATCGACCGTGTCAAGTGTTGGATTAGTACAGACAGATGGAGGTACTGGATAGAGAGACCGGCACGGTTTTTAATGTGAAGACAACAATAACAACAACAATACACCGACAGCATTCGGCTTCGTGCCATGAGCACACCGAGGTGCGCCTGGGTGTCGCCGGGTTGACTGACGCCGAGTGCAAAACCAAAACGGCCCTGTTCCGAAAGAAATAAGCGCTCTGACCATAGCGCGTGCGGCCAAACATCACGGCACCAGGTAGGTCGTAGGTACTGGGTGAATTAAAATGAAAAACAAACATTGTAAGAGCACTGTGTGACGCCACCACTACCACCACCACTAACACTACCACCACCAACACTACCAAAGACGACTACGACAACAGCACTAACACTAACAAAACCACCACCACCCCCGTCGCCGCCGCCACACTCTGTCTGCGACTGGGTTGGATTCGTGCTTGTCCGCTTGATCGGCCAGACAAACAATACCAACACCACCACCACCACCAACAACAACAACAACAAGCGCTCGATCGTATCCAACTTTGGCTGAAAGGTTTCAAGGTACACCTCTCTGCCTACTCAAGCTGGGCTTCACCTTAATGATGGCTTAAGTTGTACCTACCGGTGCTGTATATAGGCTCAACGTGTACCCATATAGCACCACCGCCAACAACTCCAACACCAGCACCACCAGCATACCTTGTCCGTGACTGGGCTCGACTTGTGCTTGTCGGCATGGTCGGTCATCCACCCGAGGCTGCTAGTCGCGCTACCCGATCCCTTATAGGTCCAGTGCGCAGCTAGGCCAAACTCCGCCTTGTGGTGCATCTCTTTACTGCGGACCTGAAACGAAAAATACGAAACACAAACAGGGGAGTTGGGGGGCGGGTGGGATGGGATGGGGGCGTACTTCATTTTCATGGTATGGTCGTAGTCGTACGACCATAGACCCTCGCATCCCTACAAAGCCGGGACGGAGCATGTCGGGTTTTCACCGACCAGGCGCCGGGGGGGGGGGGGCGTACTCATTTGTTGATTGCCTTAGTCATTTGACCATTGGCCACGCATCCGTCTCGAAGGGGGGGGCGAGGGCAGGTTGGACGGGGGAAGATGGGGGGAGGTATCATAGGGGGATCGGGGGTGGAGTGAAAAAATCCCAGATTCGCCGCGATGAAATCGCTAGCCATAGCCGCACTTTTAACAGTACAGATCGGCCAAGATATACCCGGTATATAGAGCAACATGAATCTCAACACATAATACCTTTTTCGGCATCCATGGGCACAATTAAACTAGCTAAGGAAAAACGTAGGGTCTTGCCAAAGTGCGGGCGAGCAGCGGATGATAGGTTAGGGTATATGCGTGCGTGTCGGTCACTTTCTTGCGTTGGGGTAAACAAAAAATGTTCAAACCATCACCCTCAAGCCGAGCAGCCCTCGTTGTTTCGTGCGGCTATAATATTGCTGCAATCGTCGATTTTAGCCGTCACGCTTTCCCATTCAAGTCCCAAAAGGAGTCACTTCACGTACGTACTAATCCATACTGTGCACAACGGTTGTGTGTTTCGTTTCGTTTCGTTTTGTTTGGGAAGGTATTTTCGGTTACACCCCGAAGAGGCACGCCACCTTTTCATGCGCAACGACTTACTTGGCGGTTCCCGCTAGTTCCAACCGGCGACTCTAGCAAAGGCATACGCGATTCCTTCAGGGTGTGAATATGTAACACACGCGGTGGGCTTGGCCTATATAGACACTGGCACCTGTTAGCTGTCACTATACCAAGTACCCCGTTATTTGTTTTTAACGTTAATGTTGTTTTCGTCTCTCCCTCTTACTCCCCCCAAATCCCGCATCGATCTTACCTACACAAAGCAACTCGCAGCGCTTCGTGATCTTCCTGACAGCCGTAGCTACTTGCAGCCGCACAAGTTGCCGTCGTGTACTATGATGGGTGATGCTGGATGTGGGAGGGGTGTATAGTGATAACGGATGGCAGTGATAAGTGGTGGTGCAAGTGACTGGCGATGGTGGTGCTGGATGTGATAGGGATGTATACTGATAAGTGACCGCAGTGATAAGTGGTGGTGAGAGTGACTGTGGCGATGGTGGTGTTTCTGACTACTGTAAAAAAAAAAGTAATTTTCTTGAAATCCACGCCGCCCGCGGCGTCGGGCGGTGTAGATAGACTTCAACAAAATTAGTTTTTACAATAGTCATAAAAACACCACCATCGCCACAGTCACTTTCACCACCAAATATCACTGCGGTCAGTTATCCCTATACATCCCTCTCACATCCAGCATCACCATCATAACCACCAACCACCAACACCAACACCACCAACACCATCATCACGACCGCCACCAAAAACCGACCAAGATACTCATGTCACCCCCCACCCCTCCCTCGCGTAATACCACAGTATCTCGGCGAACACTCTACCTGAAACTCCACGGCGACAGGTGCACCGTTGGTAGTCAGGTCTGGTACTAGCTGCGTCGCGTGAATACTCTGGTAGCCGTTAGCCTTAGGCTTCGCGATGTAGTCTTTGAGCTCTCGCTCGGCCAGTGGGTACAGTTTCTGGATGACTGACATTGCCTGAGAGCACACGGGAGGACAGGGCAGGACAAGACAGGACAGGGCAAGACAGGGCAAGGCAGCGCAGGACAAGACAAGACAAGACAAGACAAGACAAGACAAGACAAGACAAAGACAAGACAAGACAAGACGAAGACAAGACAAGACAAGACAAGACAAGACAAGACAAGACAAGACAAGACAAGACAAGACAAGACAAGACAAGACAAGACAAGACAAGACAAGACGAGACAAGACAAGACAAGACAAGGCAAGACAAGACCAGACAAGACAAGACAAGACAAGACAAGACAAGACAGGGCAGGGCAGGGCAGGAGGGTATAACAGAGGAAGGGGGGGGGTAGGACAGGAAATAAGGCGAGGGGAAGGGGAGGGGAGGGGAGGGGAGGGGAGGGGGGTACTCATTTGTTGCTTGCCTTAATCATTTGACCATTGGCCATGCATCCCTTTAGAGACGGAGCACCGTTCCTAGTCCTAGTAGAGACACCTCCCACAGTCGGGCGGTCATTACACTTTACACTGTTTCCATATATTACGAAGAAACGTTTTGCTAATCGTATCCCCTTCCTGTTTCGCCGCGTGTGGCCACCATCTGCCTCGTTAGAGAGCGTTCGTTTTCACGCTGCTATCTAGTGTACCAAACTTCGTCATGGCACGTTCGAGGGGAGGGGGGGCGGGGGGTGAGCGGGTAGGAGGGGGTGAGCGGGCAGGACAGGACGTGGAGGAATACATACGGTACTGAAAGCGGTACGCGTATATAACAACCGCGGGATATGAGAAACATCGGAAGAAAGACGGCAAAGACAAAATCAACGCCCAACGAATGGAACGAGGACAACGACAAAAATGAAAGACCCCATAAATAATCGTCACGGTCCACGTCAGTGTGAGCACGTTAGCCCTCTCGTTACCTGGTAGCAGAGGTCTTCCGAGCGTGCCGTGTGCGACTCCGCCGACTCTCCCTGCCATTTGCGGGCCTCAAGGACCACCCTGACCGCGACAGCATCAAACACGCCTTCCACGGTCACCTGGGGAGACAAAAAAAAACGAAACATCGAAAACGAATTCAGTATTTCACAACTCACAACCGCTCATGNCCTGGTACCAAAAAAGAAACAGGAACTATGGTCCAGGCTGGATTTCTTATTTTGAGAGAGGGTGACTTCTACACTATTTTCAAGCTAACGACTCCCGAATCTCTTAGGACGCGTGCTACGATAGAGGTAGTCCCAGTGACACTTTTTGGGTGAAACGGTTTCGGAATGATCGGGCTCCTTAACCCAAAATCGTTGGACTTCCATTCTATTAATATAATAGTGTTGCAATAATACCAGCTATGTATAAATATATAACTATATATATATTACTGTAAAGGATACCCTGGTACCAAATAAAGAAACAGGAACTAACTATGGTCCAGGCTGGATTTCTTATTTTGAGAGAGGGTGACTTCTACACTATTTTCAAGCTAACGACTCCCGAATTTTTTAGGGCCCATATTAACGAATGAATGTAAAATAAACTAAATTTAAAAAAAAAAAATCAAGTTCGCTTTTCATTGGTCAACACACGCACGAGCACCAAAGATTAGGATCTTGGGGTATAATCTTGGGTGGTGGTGCGGGTTCTGACCAATGAAAAGCGGATTTTGTTTTTATTTTTTTCCAAATTGATTAATTTTTTTCTTCGTTAAAACGGGCCCTTAACCCATTCAGAGCTGAAAAAAATATCCCACACTAATTCCAAGTAGTTTGTCCCCAAATTCGTGGGACCAGTTCTTAAGGGGCACGTAGCGTGGTTTGTGCGATGTGTGAAATCATTTCCAGACATTTATGATACCATCAGCAGCAAAAACCAAGTACATAAAAGTACACAAAACAGGAAGGGTGGACACATGAAACAAAATCAAAACAGTTTTCGGCATGGACGAATCAATGCCGTACGTTTGTACCTGCTTCTTCTCCATCTTCTTCCACATGGAGTACGGCGACTTGATTCGGTGCTGCAGCAGGACCTCGGCCGTCAGCTGCTCGTCGGGGCGCAACGTGACACCGCAAGCGATAATAACAATAGCAGCAGCAGCAAGAACAGCACAAGCAGCAGCAGCGACAGCAGCAGCGACGACAAGGACCGCAAGCACAAGGACAGCAGCAGCAGCAGCAGCAGCGACAGCAACAGTAGCAGCAAGCAGCAAACGTCAAAAGCAACAACCGCAAAGAAGCAGCAGCAGTAACAACAGCAAACACGGCAACAACAGCAGCAGAAAAAAATCAGCAACAGCAGCAGCAGCAATCAGCACATGAGCCGTAGATACGAAACTCAAAACAGGCTTTTTCGATGCGTCACGCCCACCGAGTTAACGTGGATGCGTTCGAAGGGGTTCGAAGGCATGGACTCTCTCTTCAAGCAGGGGGCGCGACACCGGAGGACCAAATCTGCGGAACAAACAACAGTACTAGATAAAAAAAACACCTTTGACCGGTAATATTCCATTTAATAGTATACACGTCCTTGAAATTGGTAAACGTCTGGACCTACCACAGACTGGATCGACCACGATTGTTTTCACGCAATCGTTGTTGTTGCTCTCACATTACGTAGCGCATCGCCAAAAATCTAGTTCCGTGGTCACAGGACAGCCCCCCCAAAAATACGGAGTAGAAGAACACATCAGGAAAAAATACTACAACAACGTTTTTTTCTGTCTCAGTACGTGACCACACAATCTACACGGGTGTACTGGTGCAGATGGGTAGAAACAGCGGTTTAATGTCAAGACAGCACATACAGTAGCACGATGCACAGCATAACTGAACCACACCGTACACCTCACCAAGAAACAAAAAAAACAGAGTACGTATACACCAGGTGCGTACATTGTTTATACGAGTTATGCAACCGAAACCGAGAGCACCGCACGCAAACAACACCGAAATCAAAACACATCAACTCGAATGGAGTCAAATCCAAACGAATTATAAATAGACGATCGCAAACAACCAATCAAAAACCGACCATAATCTCAATCGACCACGTCTGCTTTCATGCGTCCTATCAAAAGTACGTTGGCAAACATCCAACGGCCAACCGCCAAGAGCAAAAACAATTACAATCGAGCATCGCAAACGATCGTTTTCCCGTGTCCATGTCTACCACCACGACTAACAAAAGTATACCTGTCGCTACAGTGATAATTCACACGCAGCACGATATTTGTAACTGTCGGCAATTTGTGTGCGTTGATGGGTTTATCGCGGTCGGACGGACAGACGGATGAGCATCTAATGTAAATGCATGTTACAGCGATTTCGAAAAAGGGCCCCTAGAAACAAAACGGGCTGGGTACAAAGTTTAGAAGCTCGCATTCGCTCGTAATCATACATGTAGTACAATACCTGATTGGTAAATGCTGGCGCATCTTTGAGGGCCTTGGAGAGGGTGTCTTTCGTAGCTTCCGCCACCTTCTCGTAGACCGACGAGCGGTCTTGCGTTGCCCGACGCACCTGCCGGTGGAACCAAGTCGAACCACAGCAGACACCAGGCAGGGCTAAAGGTTGGCTGACTATATTACGGGAGATCATAGTAAATACAACCTACGCTAAACACAAAAACCTATATACATGTTTTCCCTTTTTGTACGAACAACATTTGGTTCTAGTTACTGTAGTCCCCCGTGATAGAAGTTGTTGCTGTTGTTGTTATAGTTATTGTTGTTGTTGTTGTTGTTGTTGTTGTTGTTGCTGTTGTTGCTGCTGTTGTTGCTGCTGCTGTTGTTGTTGTTGTTGTCGTTGTTGTTGATGTTATTATTGTTGCTGTTATTATTTATTGTTATTGTTATTGTTATTGTCGTTGTTATTGTTATTGTGGTTGTTGTTATTGTTGTTGTCGTTGTTGTTGATGTTGATGTTGCTGTTGCTGTTGTTGTTGTTGCTGCTGTTCGTTCCACCCCGTAAAAAAAAAATGTTCTCCCTACTTTTCTCTCTCCCTCCCAGACGTAACTTAGATCCGGGGTCAAAACATGGCAGGCTCTGATCCCACTACGTACGGCATTATACCAGGTTTGCATTCGTAAAAGCGAGAGGGCTTGTCATATCTTTCCTTATTCCTTCCCTTGTCGACTCGCGGCGAAGTGTGCCTTCTACCCACGCTACCAATAACAGGTTGCTTCTCGACAGCTGGTGCTCTTCGAGAATAAACAACTCGATACGGAGATTTGAACCCGACATTACACCCGTGCTACGATCGGAGTACGTAGCACTTTTCAGGTTTTTTTCTTTTTTTCTGGATGTCAGGGCTCGACTTGACCCAATACAGTACCGGCCTGCTCATAAGAAACCAGAAATCGGGCTCAGGCTTACTTTCTTATTCGAGAAAGGGGTGTGTCCCATACTAACTTCAGTATAATAGCTGTCGACTTTCTTATTTCCCCCGTAATTTTTAGGCTGAGTTTCTTGTGGGGCACTTTCTCATGAGAGGGCCGGTAGTGTATTGTCGGAATGAAATTCTTGTTTGGCAATACTTTCCCGTTGTATGCCAAATGGCCATGGGATGGTTAAATCTGGTTGACCTATTTTTTTTTCCATATTATGCAAAGGCAGTTTTTGGGGCGAGTATATTGAGCTCCTCGAGTCAGCAGCCCCAGAAGAAACGGGATGCATCTCTACCGTAGCATGCCTCATCAGCGCTATTTAATAGTCATATTCGAGGGTAACCACGACACCACCGGGGCGACCGACTATACATTGCCGACCAGATAGCAGTTGGCTAGGAATTACAGCGTCGTTGCGTACTTGATAAAAACAAAACACACGCCCGTGAGACACGCACGGCTTGAGCACGGCCGGGGCCGTCCCGGACAGAGTAGGCAGAGCAGGGGTCGGCGAGCACGATGAGGAACTAGCGCGCCGCCAGGTGGTCCTCATGGCTATAGGCCTCGCGAAAACAGCTGAAAATACATCTAAGAGATGCCGAGAAGCTCTCACAACAGACAACAGACCACCATAAACATCCTACATGTATGAACCCCGGGGGGTGTCACACGGGACATCATAACCCATGGGATCTCTCATACAAAAAAAAAAAAACGAGCTCGTAGTGCCAATCATTCCCCCTCCTTCCTCCCCTCCTCCCCTCCCCAACCATCCCTCGCGCCTCCTTGAACTGCTCCGGGAACAGTCTCCAGAACTCGAACGGTTCCGGGTACAGTCTTCAGAACTCCGCGGTTTCAAGCCATTCAGAACTGGAAAAAAAAATCCTACATGAATTCCAAGTAAGTTTGTCCCCAAATATGTGGGGCCGGTTCTTGAGGGGTTGAGACGGTGCATCCCCAATTGACCTCCGTATTTACCTGATATATATGGACAGCCCCCCCCTCTACTTGGAGTAGGAACGGTGCTCCGTCTCGAAAGGGACGCGCGATCAATGATCAAATGACTAAGGCCAGCAACAAAATAGTACCCCCCCCCCGCCCCCTTCCCACTATAAATATATTATATTTATAGGTTGGGTTGGCGTCGGTTGGCAACGACGCTGTAAAACACGCCACTCGCTGCGTGAGCTAGACAACCAGGGTGCCGTTTTTTTTTGTTATTTTTTTTTGGCGGTCACCAAAGCTGGCGGTCGAGTAGATCATTTGTGCGGGGTGGAGAACCTTTGTTCCGCACAAGGGGAATGGTCGTTTCACGTAGTGTTAATATGGTAAGGCGTCCGCGAGGCAGTTACATAGTAAAACCCATTGCTGTCTCCGGAAGTGGCCACACCAGAAATTAAATTAACTCATTGAAGCTGTCGTCCATATGCAAGTCCGCCTCAGAGGCGGTTCTTAGCAGGATGCAGCTCACCCTCCATGCGACTCGCCGAATACCTCACGGCGTTTCGCGCTTGGTGCAAGCAATGTCTGCCTGGTTGGTGAAAACCCAACGCGCTCCGTCCCGGCATTGTAGGGATGCGAGGGTCTATGGTCATATGACTACGGCCGTGCACAACATGAGTACACCCCCCCCCCCCCCCCCCTTCCCCCTCGGTGAAAACCCGACATGCTCCGTCCCGGCATTGTAGGGATGCGAGGGTCTATGGCCATAGGACTACGGCCATGCATGAAAATGAAGTACACCCCCCCTAANGATCGATCGATGGGAGGATGGATGGGTGGGTGGATGGATGGATAGATGGATGGATGGATGGATGGATGGATGCGGATGAAAAGATGCAGCGAAACTGGACTGTTGCGCGGTTGATCGTTCGTCAGCACACGCAAGCTCACTCACAATACATATATAAAAAATTAAAATTAAAACGTGATTGAAATTCGACGAGCAGTGGGAAACGCAAAAAAAAGCCTACGCGTGATAGAAACCATGGCTGTTCACGGGTCGGGTCAGAACTCGCGGGTCGGGTCTTGTCGGGTTTTGAAGACCTCCTGACCCGACCCGAACCGAACCGACCCAACCCGATCCGTGAGATTTGAAGATCTCCTGAGATCCGACCCGCGGGTTCCCGGTCATGAACAGTGAACAGCCTGATACAAACGGCCGGCGAGCACCGGGGGGGGTGTTTCCTGGGTTTGACTTGTACCCCAACGGACCCTGCACAATAATATCTCACGGCGGTAGGTGTAGGATTAAGACGGTTCAGATCATGATTTGTTGTTAATATTCGCATGTTCCCTGGGTTTGACTTGTACCCCAACGGACCCTGCACAATAATATCTCACGGCGGTAGGTGTAGGATTAAGACGGTTCAGATCATGATTTGTTTGCTAAGAATCGTCGGCACGCGCCCCTGTGGAATCGTTCCAGACATCCAACAAAACTAATGGAAACTTGGCTCTGACGGGGGGGGGGAGGAAACTTGAAATGCCCGATCCGATACCGATCGAAATAAACCACGGACACACGCGTACGTACTCAGTACCTGCAGCAGGACTGACTGTACCTGCTTGGAGGGCTGCCGACCCCCACTCTCCAGGCTGGACTGCTGCAGCGCTTGCAGATGCACCGCTAGCCTGAGCGTCAAGACCTGCCAGTCCGCAGCCTCCGACACTATCAGGTTGCGCAGCGTCTCCCCCTGTGGGGCATCATACGTATCACATCAACCCCGGAGAAGAAAGCCACGATTGCCAGAAAAAAAAGGACAAGGGTCAAACAAACGAAGCGAGATTGTGGTGGTTGTTGTTGATGTTGTTGTTGTTGTCGTCATTGTTGGTGGTGGTGGTGGCGGGTTGTTTTTGGTGGCTTATTTGTTGCTGCGTTTTGTTTCCACCATAAATAGTGCACTAGTCTCACTTCACGATTCAATGAACATATATTCCGGATCTTCTATTATCTACTG
The DNA here is from genome assembly GCA_008828725.1 of Saccharina japonica. Taxonomy (NCBI): domain Eukaryota; class Phaeophyceae; order Laminariales; family Laminariaceae; genus Saccharina; species Saccharina japonica. The sequence continues at coordinate 22,658 of MEHQ01002340.1, forward strand.
GTGTACTCGTAGCTCAGGTTTCCGGGTGGGATCGTGTGATCTGTATGATCTACCTTGGGCTGGATCTGTACCATGCAGATCCTGCACAACCTCTAAAAAGGGCACGCGAGGAATTACATGATCTAGAGCAGATAGATAAATCATATATGTATAGATAGATAGATAGATGTATACCAGGTAGATAGATAGATAGATAGATAGATAGATATATACGAGTAGATAGATAGATAGATATATCATCATCTGTCCGAGGTGTGACGCTGTTGTGTAGCGTCTCGCTCTGTGCGGTATCGTAGGGATCACTACAAAGGTCAACCGCGTCGACAAAAGCCACGCACGCGGCCAGAAAAAGAATACATTGACAGGGGTGAAACGAGCAGCTATCATTCTCGTCATTTATCATCACTGCTCTAGCTAGCCTGAGTGTCAAGACCTGCCAGTCTGCCGCCAATGGCACGGTCAGGTTGCGCGCCGTCTCCCCCTTTGCGGCATCATACAGATCAACCTCCGCGACATAAGCATCGCGGGGAGAAAAAAAAAACAAAAACAACTGCAGGGGGTAAACCAAACGTAGCACCAACGTTGTTGTTGTTATTGTTGATGTGGGTGGTTATGTTGTTGATTACGGTTGGTGGATTGTCGTTTTTGTTGTTAATGCTGTTCTTAAAATCATCCATCTCCATAATCTAGTCTGTTGCCACAAAGACAGGTCTCAATATGAGGAGATAATGCTCGATACGGCAGCATTGCAGCGGTACAGCAAGCAGACAATATCGCAATCATTGCAGCCAAGCAGGCATGCTGTCGTGTAGCCAAACTTGCCCACTATTAAAAGTAGCTGTGCTTCCTCCATCGCTGGCAAAAGCTTCTCCTATGGTAGAGGTAACACCGGTTGGCACAGCGAGGGCTGTACAGACCTTGAGCCAGCTTCTGTAAAACGGTCGATGAATTTGGCTTGAAACCGTAACTTTAACCTCTTAACAACCGGTGCCCCGCTTTTGGGGACAAACTACTTGGAATTATGGTAGGATAAGTTTTGCAGTTATGAAAGGGTTTCCCACGACCGCCTCGGGAAATTCTCGGAAAACAATATGAAAACGAGGAGTAACATGGTGAGGACTACCAACCCGACCAGCTGGGAAATTTCCCCGAAAATATGTAACGAGGGGGTACTGCAGTGTCGACTGTCAACCATTTTGTCCCAGCAGGGCCAAGCCGAAAAGTAACCTGCAAGGTTCCCCTTCGGAGGGAAGCATTACAAGGTGCAAGGTGTGGGATGACGCGAGGAAAAAAATCGGATGACGTGTTGTGCAGCTGATAAAAAAAATGAAAGGCCTGCCCACCGGCCGATCAAAATTGTCAAGTCTGTACAGCTTCCAAAAAATGAAGATCACAACGACCAGCGAAAGGAAATGGGCACATAGGTCTACTGCGCGGGTCTGCCGGCGGCTTACCTGCTCAAGAGCCGACGCCTCCCTTAACCTTCCCCCCTTCGCGCCGCCGCCACCCCCACCCCCCCCGGAACCCCCACCCGTCCTCCCCCCGGCGCCACTCAACACCTCGGGAGAAAGACCCCCATACCCCTCCTCCTCCTCTTCATCTTCCCCTCTCCCCTCCTCGCTCTCCGATAGGCCGTGCGCGGCAAAAGCCTTGGCAGAAGAAGACCTCCCCCCTGCCTTAGCACCGCCACCACCACTACTGAAACCCCTATCCCTGCCCCTAAGAATGCTGTGGGCAGTCTCCTCGACGCATGTTACGTGCTCCACGCCGGCCACCAGGCGGGCGACGTTCTCCCCGAAGCCTTCCCGTAGGTCCACCTCGGACACGGGGGAGCGGCCGAAACCTAGGGACTGCTCGGAAGACGTCCCCGGCCGGAGAACGCCTGACAAGACCGCCGCGAGGAGGGCGTCCCTGCCCATCCGGAGGCGTCCGAGATGTAGACACACCTCTACTCCCGCCTGTCCAGGAAAGCACGGGAACCGGAACAAGCGAAAGGCACATGACTTAAGAACAGGACACAGGGTAAATAGCAGGAACAGGATTAAGAACACGACGAAGAACAGGAACGGGAACAGCAAAGCAGTACGCGAAAAGCTCTAACGAAAATGTATAAATGTTGGGACTTGATTTTTTCAAGCCCTTTTTGTTTAACGAAGCATGAGACATGAAAAAAACATCTCCACCGTCTCCACTGCGGCCTGTCGAAGAAAGTATGGGACGGGAACAAGAACAGGAGCATCAACAGGAATAGTAAGAGTACTCGCCGGCGGAGAAAACATCAACAAACACAAACACCCGCTACTTTTCAACGCCGCCCAACTAATAATGGCCAGCGTTTAGGGTTCGCACATTCAATTTACATCGCGAAATCGGTTTGTGAGTGAGGGTATAGAGTTCAATCATGCAGGTAACCCCCCAAAAAAAATGTACGCCCGGGTTTGGAGTCGCTGGCCCAAAACGACGCACGCTACGCTCCAAAGGCCCGTCTGCCTGTGTATCTGTCGGTCGCAGGCAGTACTCGTGACAGACGTCTTTTAACCATAACCACTCTCATTTCGACTCTACATTTTAAGTGCCGCGACTAACCTTCACGCGATGGTCGTGCTGCTCGTGTCTCGATTTCGAGTGCGCGTACAGGGACACCGCGAGGGCCAGCTGGACCTCCGTCGCCTCGTTCCGGGTAAGGTAGGGAAGTCCGTCGCGCAGCATGCGAGACAGGTCCGGGACTGTGCCCGCGTCCTTTACCTGTCAAGCAACAATCGTAGCAGGGAACCAGGTGTGCATTTTTACCCAAGGAAGAGGGAGCTCGATCGTGTCGCGTGGGACAGGGAAGAACCAATGATGTCGAAAACAGGGCAGGAAACACAGGCGGCGTGGGGCAGTGCCAGTGCGTGGCAGCCCCCTACACTGAAGCAGCGAACCTCCCTCCACCCTCCAACTCTGTCGGTTCGGAGCTGGGAGAAAAAAATAACAGTCACCACGTCGTTTAATATGTACGTACGAGCCTCGGAGAGTTGCCCGATCAAGCACCTGGAACTCTCCTCTCCTATTAATTTTTCTCCCTGACCCAAGATTCCATGTCTATATGCGTATATACTTCCTAATTTTACACAGATAAGTCCTACGTACGACCTACGAGTACCACATATAATACGTACCACATATATGTGAATCAGTACAGTAGTACCAAGCAATATACCCTGCACATGTCATACGATGTAATCCTCCCGAAACTGCAAGCGCGAGCGAGTACTCTTAATGGTTACCAGTACGACGTGCTGTATGTACGAGTCAACATCGTCACAGCAGAAGGTATTAATAGTAGGCATACCCGGTCAGCACTACGTATACATGCTCCAGTATACCCGTTTCAAAGCAGGGATGGAGATACAGCACTATATACTATGTACCGGCCGTGAGGCACCAGAATACTGGCGCAGACTATACACGTACTCGTAGATTTTTGTTGTTGGGAAAGCTACTACATTACGTAGTGTATCACACTATTGTAACTTTAGTATCAACGTTCCCGAGTTTCTTATTTCCCCCGGATATATATATATATTAATATATATATATATATATATCAGCCCGAGTTTTTTTAGCGGGGCCAATTCTCACGAGAGGGCGGATAGTGTATCCTCGCCAATTTAAAGTGCCTTGTACATGCGACGGAGGAGAGACCAGGAAGCGTATTAGCACCGGTACGAGGTACACAGTAGTAGTACGAGTACTAGTCGGTAGCATACCATTTGGACAGAGATTGCTGCTGTTGCGCTGTTGGCGTACTCGCGCGAGCCCGTGGCCCTCATTGTTGTTACTGGAACACTGGCTTGCAACAACACTTGTAACAGCAAACCAGGTGAAAAAACATATCACACCAGACCAGATCTTGCAACACACTATATAACCGTCACACTATACCAGATCTTCCAACACACTATATAACCGTCAGAACACAAAATACGCCGCCGCTCGTACTTCATGTACGTCTGCTGTTCAACTGCAACACTTCGATGTTCTTTTTCTTGTGTCTGACACAACCTCATCTACAATATCAACGCTCGCAGCACAAGTGCAGGGCAGCTACAGTAAAATTGATAAGAAAATGAGCATCAAGAAAGGCAGGGTGATATTCACAGGAAAATAAGAAATCCATTTGTACTGGAATCAGTGCACAATGCAATGCACTCTGCCCCAGATAAGAAACCCAGCCTCCAGGGTCAGCATTCCTGTCTCTCCAGTACAAGCAGTACAGTACCACAGGTACCTCACAAGAAATACCAGGTATGTACAACAGCCTGCAACAGCCAGTGTAGAACAAAATAAGACGATCACGTACGGGAATTTGCCACACGAAGCACCGCAAGCTGTTATACTGCTGCAACACTCTTCCTCGGCGTTTCATCACATCGCATTCGTCTCTACCTGGGTGCTACCAGGTATGTGTAACATCAACAGCAGTACCCGCAGCAGCACATGGGTCCCACAAGATGGAACTCTTATCATAGTACGACAACTGCATGTACGAAGCATATCATACTCGTATAGATAGCGTATGCCCCGCTCGCACCTTGCTGCGTAGCTTCTCCCTCATGATCATACTGCGTGACTTTGCGCGCGCTGGCCTCTGAGCCGAGCCCTTCTTCCTCCCCTTTCGCGGTCCTCGACCACCCCCCATCCGACTCAGCTTGAACTTGTCCCGAGACTCGAACGTCAAACATTCTGGAGAGGACGCACCAGCCCCCCCTCCTCCCTTCCCCCCTCCCTCTCCGCCCTTGCTAGGTGGCATAGGGGCCCAGTTTGGGCGCTGCCGTCTCCTGATTATTCGAACCGGCCCGCCCATCCTGAGACCGACTGCTACTGGGAGGCATAGCAGGGCTGCCACGCCCGCCGCCTTCAAGCGGGCCATGGGCTAGTACAGATCAGACACCCTGCTATTTCCCAGCGCACGACGGCGCTGTCCCACTGCAGATCCGATACTTGGGAAGGACACGCGCCCGGGGCTACTTCGAGCGCGATTTTGCCCAAAATAGACGTAAATCAAGGTTGCAGTTTTTGGCTCTCCCAGAGTAGATGCAGCCGAACTCTGGGCAGCCTTCGTGGCTGTTCGAACCAGCTGCACAATTGGCGGCACAGCGTCGTTGCCGAGTGGAGAGGGCTAGGAACACTACACCTCCGTGCGCCTCTCACGTAGCCGCGCCGGTCTTGGGGAGCTGATTGATCATATGCCCCCCGGTGCAGGGGTTTCGTATGATGTTCGAAGGGATGTTTACGCCACGTGTTTCTCAAGTGTTTTGGTTTGGTTTTCTTTTTGTGCCCGTTTTTTTTCGAGATATGGCCGGGGTACATGGTCGTGGCCAAGGGTAGCTAGTAGCTAGCCAAGGGGTGGCCGATAATTGAAATACAACGAACCGGCATGGCTGGGATTTGGACCAAATTGATCGATGCACTGCAGTTGTCAGCCGCGCTGTTTTGACCGCCACGTCTTGACCACGTACATACATACTGATGATGACGATGCCAAATGAAGGATTGACGTCCTTGACGGACAGCCGTCAAGAAAATTGTGACTAACCTAGTGTATACATACTCGTAGAGTCTACGTAGAGGTGCCTTGACCGTCAACCGATCGAGTTGCCAGGTATCTTCGGAGAAGAAGTCCTTTCCCGACGGTTTCATACCCGTTTCACCTCAAACTTCGAACTTCGAACTGCTCTTATGTTCGTACGCTCTTCTTTTACGCTCTTAATCACAGAGTGCCGCGCGCGACGAGTACTTTCCTACTCTGCGGCTTGCTGTTGTACCATCAACAGAGGATTTCATCGTCCGAAGCGTCTATAACGCAATAATACTAGTATACTGCTGTACAGCGAGCCGCAAACACAGCAAAAAAGCAGTGTATATCATACGAGTACGATGTATGTATCGTACCAGAGGTACTGACTGTAGTATCCTGCTGCACTTGGTAGTATGCGATAAATAATGTTTACCCTCTCGTTTAGAATTTCCCATTTCCAACGCTTTTTCACGGTTGTTTTTTGCAGCACGAACCTGGTTCCCGGTTTTTGTTGCAGAATTTTCTACGGTTGCCGTGGCGGTGCGGTTCTTGTAAAAAAAGAACGTCAACCGCACCAAGTGCGCAGAAAAAAAAAATCCCGAACCCATACCCGCCCCCCCCCCCCCCACCCCCCCCCCCCCCCCCGAACTTGGCTCCAGGCTATGAGCCCATGTTGGAAACACTATTTAGTGTGGTGCGCCGGCAAAATAACTGAAAGACACCAGACCCTCAACGAGTACTAGGATTGGGAAGTCCCAGTAACTTGAACATTTCCCACTACAAACACGAACAAAAACAAGCTGGAGATAGTCTCGGAAGAGATTCAGAGAAAAACGGTGAGGCAGGGTAGGTGGAGTAAGAAAGACTGGAAGGGTAAAGTACTAGTAGTGCTGGTATTCGGAGTTCCTAGTGACATGACGAGAATAGAGTTCAAGAGGAAGTGCGACGAAGTAGGACTATACTGCTTTGCATTAGGACAAGTAGAAAGGGAGGGAGAGCATTTTCGAGTCACACTTAAACCGAAAGCGAGCATGGAGTGGCAGAGATTAGAGACAGAACAAGTGTCGGCATGGGTTAGAAGACTAGGGTGGAGGGTATGTATAGCTAATGGAATAGCGAATCTAAGACGTAGTCCTAGGGTGAACGAAGGTAAGGGGAGGCAGGAAACAGTAACTGGCCCAAAGGGAATGTGAGAGAAACACAGTGGCGTAGAGCAAGACAAAACCAGAAACGGAAACAGTAAGAAAGCTCAAAGAAAAGAACACAGAAGTAGCAACGAAGGAGAAAAAACGAAAGACAAGAGTCGAGCGAACAGTGAAACGAAGAAGAAGCTGAGAATAGGGTCATGGAACGTATGTGGATTCGCCACGGAAGAGTGCAAGAGGATAGAAATAGCCGAACAAATAAGTGAGCGCGACTTAGGCATAGTGGGAATCCAAGAGTCGTGGGAAAAAGAGGGGGGCGAAATAGGATGCACAATTGGAGAGTACGCATGGATAGGGAAAAAGAGAAAGGGACAGAACAAGAAGAATAGGGGGGCGGGGGGAGTAGGGTTCCTAGTCAAAGAATACCTGTGTGACATAATAGAAGTGATCAAAGACACGAAATTCGATGAAAGCATCTGGATAAAGATACCAGGGGAGAGGGGAGCGAAAGATTATTTCTTAGGAAACATATATATGCCCCCAGAGTCGAAGGGTACGTAAAAATATACAGAAGAAGTTCGGAGAAATAGCAGTAGATGTACAAAAATATAAAAGACAAGGAGAAGTAGTACTAGTCGGAGATTTTAACTCAAGAATTGGGAAGGCAAGCAACCCGAACGAGAACATTGGACAGTATGGGGAAGTAACAAAGAATAAGAACGGGGAAGAGATGCTGAATTCCTTAAGAACAATGAGATGAAGACTCTGAACGGTAGAGCAAACAAAGCCAGAGCCAGAATGGACTAGACAGTGCATACAAAAGGGAGAAAGCTCCGTTCTTGACTTTATAGTGGTAGAAAAGAAGTAGTAAGGAAACGAAGTACATGTATGCGCAGCGGACGTAGGAACTACGGATCACTGCCTAATATGGACAGACAGCCAGCAGACGAGAGTTATCAAAAATAGGCGCGGTAGGAAATTGTACAGATGGCGAATAGATAAACTAGAAGTAAAGGAAAAACGGGAAGAGTTCCAAGAAGAGATGACTAAAAATGCAGAGCATTTTTCCGATCTGCTGGAAAGCATAGGTACGACAAAGAACAATATAGAGAGAGATAATGCAGGAGCGAGGATAATAGAAGGATGGGAGAAATTGGTCAAGACCACAGCAAGTAAAGTAATAGGAAAGAAGTTGATAATATGCAATAGAGCAGTAAAATGGTGGGATGACGAAGTAAAAGAGGCTATAGGAGTAAGGAGAAAGGCACACGCAAGATACGCATCGAGCAAAACTACGTCAGGATGGGAGGAGTATGGTATTGCTAGAAATAAAGTAAAAAAGGTGGTTGAGAAGAAGAAGAAAGGGGTATGGAAAGACGTAGTTAATAAAACGAATGAAGACTTTGATGGCGGGATGAAGCAGATGTGGGTAGGGATAAAAGGGATACTAGGCAAACAAGCAGGAGAGGCAGATACGGGGATAGCTACATTAAGAGCACAGAACGGTAAAATGGTTAGTAGTTCGAAGGGGAAAAGGGAAGTACTTGTAGAACATTACCGCAAGCTAGGGACGCCCACAACCAACGAAACGTTCGACAAAGAATTTGAGAAAGATATCAACGCGTGGGCGGAGGCGAACGTAGATGCATCAGAAAGGGAAGACAGTGGCTCAGAAGGGTTACAGGGAGAGTTCACAAGAGAAGAAGTTAAAAAGTGTGTAGCTAAACTTAAGAATAGAAAGGTAGCAGGGGCAGACCAAATAGTTAATGAATTTATGAAGTACGGGGGAGAAGGAATGCTTACCATGATGGTTAAGTTGTATAACTGGATATGGAAAAACGAGTACGCACCTAAGAGATGGAGAGAAGGAGTAGTAGTAAACTTGTTTAAGAAAGGAGACAAGGCTGACCCGGGTAACTATAGGGGAATAACGCTACTAAGCACTGTAGGTAAAACGTTCTGTAAGATTTTGAACGATAGAATGGGAACAATGATGGAGAAGGAAGAAAAGATTAGCGAAGGGCAAGCAGGATTTAGGCCAAACCGTAGCTGCGTCGACCATGTGTACACATTAGGTAAGATAATCCAAGGCAGGAAAGACGCGGGGCTAACAACGTACTGTTTCTTTTTAGATGTACAGAAGGCCTACGATACAGTATGGAGAAATGGGCTGTGGAAAAAGTTGTGGGAAATAGGGATAAGAGGAAAGATGTGGAGAATGATGAAGAAGATGACGGAATGTGCGAGAAGTGCTGTGATGTTGGACGGGGAAATATCGAAGTACGTTGATATCCTACAGGGAGTTGCCCAGGGATGTACGCTATCACCTAACCTATTCAAGGTATACATTAATGACATGATAGTAGCAGTAGAAGCAGCATCGCAGGGAGTCACGGTGGGGGAAGATACGGTGTCGGAAGAGCAGGGCGGGACAGACCAGCGATTTCTACTCGTACGTGGAGGCGGGCGCTCATGGCGTTTTTTTTGTTCCAAATATTGCATAAAAAACGTTTCTGCTCATATCAACCCCTTCCTGTTTCGCCTTTTGTGGGGACCACCTTGTCTCCTAGGATAGCGATCGTTTTCTCGCTATTATCTAGCGTACTAAACTCCTCCATGTCACATTCATCTATTATCCTTATCCTCTTCTCCAACATATATCGCGTCCCTCCTTGTGCGTTCCAGAACATCTCGGGACACACGAGGACAGACATCGGTAGATATGTGCTTCACGGCATTACGAGGTGTAGCCCCGATAATGCAATAAACGGGACAAGGCAGCACCGTCAAACATAGACATCAGCGTGCTCTCAGCGCCACAACACGCCCTACACTAGCTGCTACGTCCAAACCAGCATCACGTTTTGTGTGGCAGAAGGCACAGCAGTGCTGCGACAGCGTATTCCTGTCCAGTACAAAAATATCAGAAACCAACGCGGTCAGTTCAGAATACTGCCACTGCAATGCAGCAAGCGGGGAAAAATGGGTAAGGGGGTATGATACCGGGGGGGGGGGGGCTGGTAAGTGTTGTTTTAGTTTGTCATGGCATCATCACGCAACGTCGTTAACTATTGCGCACCTTCAGCTTGGATTGGAAGATGCTGATAGAGGTCTCGGTGAGCTTCGAAGAATTACGGATGTTGGCATCTTCCAGCTGACCCGCGGCGTCGAGCCCCAGTCCGAACTCCAGGGCCTGCTTCCTGATCTGTGGGACGTTCGTGCCCGTGGAGTACAGCTGCTCCAGGAGATTCACCTCTCCCCTTGACCCAAATGCTGGTGGGTGAACGGCCGCACGGGAGCGAGTGCGATATCAGCCGCTAGCCCGCTCTGCCATTGCCAACTTAATCTCATCCCGGTCGGAACCTGATTAGAGAGGGATGCAACATACTTCGTTCGGTACACAAAGAGCGCGAATGGTTGAGTTTATAACCGCTTTGGGGGGGGGGGGGGGGGCGTACTCATTTGTTGCTTGCCTTAGTCATTTGACCATTGACCACGCATCCCTTTCGAGACGGAGCACCGTTCCTACTCCTAATAGAGACACCTCCAACACTTGGGCGCTCATTACGTTGTTTCCATATATTACAGAGAAACCTTTTGCTAATCTTATCCCCTTCCTGCTTCGCCGCCTGTGGCCACCATCTATCTCCTAAGATAGCGATCGTTTTCTCGCTACTATTTAGTGTACCAAACTGCTCCATGTCACACTCGTCTATTTTCCTCATCTCCTCCTCTAGCACATCCCTTTCCTCCTTGTACCTTTCACATTCTCCCACTATGTGAACTCTACTCTCTATGGCTTTGCCACATGGGCACATCTGTGCATCTACTTCCTCCTCCTCCCGGCTACTGGTATACCTCCTTCTTCTTTCTGGCAGGTCCAGGTCCCCTACACGAAATCGCAGTTTCAGCTTTTTCGCGAAGTCCATTGGGCCGTGCAGATACCTTTTCATTCCTATTCCTTCTCTCAACCCCCCGTACATCTCTAAGTGTTCTTCCCCTTCCACCTTCTTTCTCAGTGCTAGCCTTTCCCTTCTTTCTATCCTTTCTTTCACTTCTGTCTTGTATCCGCTAAATTTCTCTATGGCCAGCGTCTCTTTTTGGTTTCCTATTTCCTTCCATACTTTCTCGACTACGCTATCCCACCTTATTCCAGCTCGCCCTTTGGTTACTTTCTCCCATACAGCTTTATCGGCTATGGCTGGCAACCTCTTATTTGGCATGTTCTTTACTTTATATTGCCATTTCAACTTACGCACGTCTCTATTTGTCTTAAGTGGGTACATTCCCAGTTCTGCTCTCAATACTGTATTACTCGTCGTACTTGAGCATCCTAGTACTTTTTTAGCTGCTGTCATCTGTACTGTTTCCAGCTGTTTTACGAGTTTCGCGTTCCCTTCCCATACTTCTCCTGCATATTCTAGCTTTGGTACAATCACATTCATCAGTATACATCTCTTAATTCTAGTGTCAAGGTGCGAGTCTGTTAGGACTGCTTCCATCTTGCCTACGTGTGCCTTACCCTTGCCTATTATTTTATTTATGTGTGCATCCCAAGAGCAATCTTTTGAGATTTCTACGCCAAGGTACGTATACTGGTCTACGATCGGTAATTCATCTTCTCCCCACTTCCACTTACAAGTTACCGGATTCTCCTTATCTTCGTTACATACAACTACTGCGCACTTTTTTACGTTCGCCGTCACTCTCCACTTCCTGGTGTACTCGATTGCCTTCTCTATTTGTTTCTGCAGTCCTTCGGGTGTTTCTGATATGCAAACGAAATCATCAGCAAACATCAATC
>MEHQ01002676.1:0-34032 GCA_008828725.1 Saccharina japonica
TACTTCGAATTACAACAGAGGCGATTATAGTCGGATAGTTGGCAACGCCTCAACTAGTACTATCTGTTAAAACCTGGCCAACTAGTAACTAGTCGGCTAGCCAAACTCAACAGCCCCGCCGCACCGCCCTTCAAACCATTCCAGGGCTGCCTTTCCGGACCTACCGACGACCGACATAGAGGCGCTCAACGCCGAAGTGGAGGTGCTCAACGGACCAGGGGCGGAGAGGGAACGATCCCCGGGGCAGCAAGTGTTGAGGGATCATCAATGGTTCGGGACACAGAGCGTCGCACCAAAACAGGGGTGTGCTTGCGTCGTGTCTTGATTTTTCTTGTTTCAAGACGACGACGTTGGTTGTTTTGCCTCTCTTTATAACGAGGGCGTGTGGTTTTTTTTCTTTTTCTTTTTTTTTTTTCGTTTTTGTTTTTGGACACGGTTTTTGCCCTCTGCTGTCTTAATTGAGCCGCTTTCTCCTTTTTTTCTTCTTTATAGTCTTGATTTTGTTTTGTTTTGTTTTGCGGACGGACGGACGTAAAGGAGGAGAATGCCGAGTATCACCCGGGGTGGTGAGAGATAAAACACACCCCCTGGGCTGCTTTTCAGAGCCGTTTTTTCTTCGTATCCAGGGGGGGGGGGCGCACGCACACACGACGAAAATGGCGTTTTTTTAGAACATTTCACATCACAAACAGATCATGAACTAGAGCAGCTACAGATAGATCATGACCTAGATCATCTACAGATAGATCATGATCTGTATCGTCTAGCTCCTCTCCTGCCGCTGTGAGAGATAGTGCAGGATCTGCATAGTACAGATCCAACCCAGGAAATGTGTGCTCGATAGATCCATGCAGATTTTATGGCTCCCACCCAGCAACATGAGCTAGATCATTCGAGATCGGGACTATGTCTTGCCTTGAAAGGTCTACTGCTTATGAAGTGGGAATGGATGATCTATCTGTAGATGATCTGCCGGAGTTATGGACTTCAGATCTCATCGAGAGATTTCCATAAGAAGACGCATCGTCGCCCCCGGTGTTTTTGTTTTCACCTCTCCCCGTTGCTTGAGAGAAAATGAGCTTTTGGGAAAATTCCTCCCGAGGGGGTGTGTTAACTTATCGCCCGGGTGTGATAAAAGGGTAGGCTGCCGGGCATGCATGCATGCATGTATGTGCCGTGTGCCTGCGTGGTGTCTTTGGACTCAAGACACCATTTTTCCTTTCTTTTTCTCCCTTAAGAAGTCCACCCAGGTTTTTTTTTGTGACAAAAATCACTTGGAATTAGTGTGGTGTATTTTTTTTTGAGGTCGTACATAGAAGGGTTATAATTGAACGCGCTGCCTTTTTTTGACGTTTTTTTTTTCCCGTACGTACGGGAAGAGCATGGACTGAGGTGGGGCCGTGCGGTGCGTGCGTGGGTGCATGCATGCATGGCTGCCGGGTACTCTGGAAATCCCACGGTATTCCCGTGGTGTATTCTTGAAATTGGTCGGTTTCTTTTTGTTTGTTGGGCGTGCATGCATGCGTGCGTGCATGCCTTCTGGGTACTCTGGAAACCCCGCGGTATTTCCGCGCGGTCTATTCGTGAATTGGTCGATCGGTCGGCGTTTTTTTTTCTTTTTCTTTTTCGTTTGTGGATTTGATGTGTGATTGGTTGCCGTGTTGTCTTAAAAACCCAGGGCTTTTCCTCGGGGAGGGATGTGTTCAGGACTACTTTTCTTGTTTAATAAGGAAAAAACCTAGTAATAAAGCTGATAAAGGCATGCCAGGTAGGATTGAGCAGGGGGGCTCCCCCCAATGATTTCACACATTCACATATGTTTGATATTTTATTTATTGCAACCTCTTGAGATTATTTGTTCCTTTGATTTTGACCTTTTGTTTTGTTTTTTTATATATTGGTACGTACGTATTTGGGTTTTATTTTTATTTTTCATGTTTTCGTACGTACTCTGTAGGTGCATACCAGGTATATTTTCATACACTTTCGGCAGCTTAAGCTTGATTTTTTTTCTTGTTGTTTAGTGAGGGACGTGATTTATCATTCGTGGGACTGCTGGTGGTGTTGACTGGCACATATTAATAGTGCATGTGGACTGCCGTTGAGGGCACATCTCGGTATATGTTGGATCACGGGTCACCGTATATACGCAGCACGACAGAGAAGTCAATAATACGGCCATCGTCTGGTCGATGTGGTTTCGTGCCGGGTCTCGCTTTTTGGTGGTCAATTCATAAACAAGAAAAAATGCAACGCTCGTACGTACTACTATGTACTATGTGCGTATGATACAACGTACGATATTAATACATGTGCCGGTATGTCGGTATGTATGTACGTACTCGTACGATTTTCGTACGAGATCATGTATATATGTTTGTCTCCCTATAAGTGGGCCGTGGATTTAACGACGACCCGAGAGCTCTCCCGCCTCTCGTGTGGTTGGCGTGTACACATCTTCCCACCAAAGATGTCAGGAGACATGTCAAGCAAGGCAAAACATGCGCTGTCAAGGGTGTAGGGCCGAACGAAGTGTTCCACACTAAAACCTACAGTTTGGTGTCAGTCACGGCATGTCAAGGCAAATATCAAATCTGCTGTCTGTCAAGGGTTGAAAGTCCTGTCTCCCGACATCTATGCTTCCCACCCAGCTGAAGTCCGTGTACTAACTGTGCACGTGGGCCCAGCAACTAACTACAGTAGTAGCTAGCTGAAGGACCGAGAGAAGTGGTAGTGGTACCTGACAGTAGACAACGACATCGACCTACAGTACTACTACGAGTATTAACTACTACAACGGACACCGACGCCCTACGAGTACGACGACAACATTCAGATATTACAGATATAGATAACGGTATGTAACGGTCAAGCCGGTGCACTCAAGTTAGTTTCAGATCGTATGTATGCAGGCAGTTTTCTGAGACGATTCTGTCGACAACAAGGAAGAAAGGTGGCACACACAACGAAAACAATGGTGACGTTGGAAAGGTCTCGTCGTGGTTTTTCCATGTGATGGACGACGCACCGCTCGGTCTTTGTATGTACTCTTCCTTTGCGTTGCCGAGAAAAACAGCTTGGAAATACGTATGATATAATACTTCGTTCGACGGGGTGCTTATCTTAGCCGGTACCTGTTCTTTATAAGGCACCACATACGTAGCATAAACCACACTGGGCATAAATATAAGGGCCGTTTTTGATTCAATTATGAAGAATGTATGGTCACATTTTTGTAAAAAAAAGCGGTTACACGTACGTACTGAGTGAGACAGTCGAGTGAGAAGATATAAAGGCGAGCCAAGATGTGTGGAGGGACGTTCACAGGTTTCTCTATGCGGCGCGGAAATAAACCAGAGGCACGAAGATGTCGTGACCGTGAGCTAGAGTGTGGCGGTAAGACTACGTTGGTTGCTGCTGCTTGGCCGTACAGCATGGCGTAGATCTGCGATCTGGCCGGACGGGGCAACCGGCAACGCCCGATGAAAATTCCTTCCAAAATGACCCGGATAGAAAACGCCTTCACATTTATAGTAACACCAATATTTGGATGGTTTTGCGTGGACCCCTCATCTCTCGTTCTCTCTCTACGGGAAAGGACATACAACCGCTCTAAACCATGGGGAAGGTTCACGGATCGCTGGCCCGTGCCGGTAAGGTGAAGGGGCAGACGCCCAAGATCGACAAGATCGAGAAGAAGAAACAGCCTCGCGGAAGGTGTGTGTGGTACCGGACAATTTCCTCGTGTAAAGCAAGCAAACCCTCTGCAATTTCCATCTCTTTCGTACCACACGACGGCCTAGCCAAGGGCATCATCTGAAGAGCAAGCCATGGCGGTGCTTGCTCCCATGATAGAGTACTCCGATGCGTCGCGAGGAGTGACCGGTGCTGTCCAGCTTGCGCGTGTTCTGTGTTCGCAGCAGTACCTACTCCACCCAATATTTGCGTACACTTCCACGTGACGGCAGGAGATGGCCATCTTGTGTTTTGTGTCTTGTACACCACCGACGCAACGCTGCTCCTGTGGTCTGTCTGGACCACGAAATATCGAACCTAATCTTAAGTACAGGGCACGTACTCCTCTTCCACCTCGCGACAGTAGACGATAGCGTTGCATCGATTGTGTGTAAAAGACGCAGCCCTATGGCCTGGCATGGTCTAGCTGGCAAGGTTGCTCAGTGAAGCCCGCACTTAGAATCGCTCAAAAAACATTTTTCGTCTTGCGCGCTGTGTTGAGTTGTTTTTTGTCGTATTTTTTTTTTACCCACCAAAACGAAACAGCTCACCAAAAATAGAAGAAAACGAAGCGGTACGCCAGCGTCCAAGTTGCTCTGCCACGGTGCCACGGCGTGCTTGTAAAGCTCTCGCGAGAAGGCATGGACTCTACTCGTATCATAGTGCTACCCGCAGCTGATTTCTCGAGTATATATGGGCAGTCTACGTAGTCGATACATGCCCTCACTTCCAGTTTAGAGCTTGGAACTCCACAGGTATACTGGTCTACAACGATGTCCGAAAACATAATGAGCGTTATAGTAGTAAGTTGATATCAAAACGCTCCTAACGTTTCCGAACATATTTTTTTCGTTTCGTTTTTTCGTGTTTTTGTGCGAAAAACAAAACGTATGCCCTCAAAAGTTTAAGTTTGCACAACAAACTGGAAAACGAAGCTACGCTCATGGTTCCGCAACAAAAAACTGCGGGTACGTTAACCCTTTTAGAACTGCAGTCCCGTTTTGGGGACAAAGCACTCTAATTCTAAGTAATTTGTCCCCAAAACGGGACTCCAGTCCTATAAGGGTTAATATACATACGTGGAATTATCGTACTCGTTCTAATAAAACGAGCAGTAAAAAAAGGCATGCTTGAGATTTTCAGGAAAGTAAGAAATTCGGGAGTCGTTATACTGAAGTTAGTATAGAACGCGCCCATTCTTCACTAAGAAATCCAGCCTGGGCCAGTTTTCCTGTTTTTTTATTAATAGGTGTCTTGTACTGCTGCTGTACGTGCTGATGTATACCTGGTATATGAACGAGCGAGATGTTAACGCCTTAAGAACTGGTCCCACGAATTTGGGGATAAATTACTTGAAATTAGTGGGGGACATTTGTTTTCAGTTCTGAATGGATTGTATCAGGACCTCATCAAAGGTAGAAATGAAAAAATGTCGAAAAACAAATATGTCCGTTGATTGCGGCATTGGGGCCACAGAAGCAGCCCCCGCTGGCCTGCTGAAGTACATATGTACAGTACAGGACACCTATTAATAATAAGAAACTTGAAAGCCGATCCAAGGCTGGATTTCTTATTTGAGAGGCTGTGTTTCGTGCACTATTAATAGTTTCAACGTAACGTCTCTTGAATTTCTTATTGTCGTCTCAATCCCCTCTTTTGGAGGGTGTGCTTTCTACGCTACGAGTCACAATATAACGACTATCGAATTTCTTATTGTCGTCTAAAGGCCGGCCTGGCTGTTTCTTATTACTGCTGTATTATCAAGTGTCCTGCACTACTGCTGTACGAGTAGGGGATGTTGTGCGAAGTGCGACAACGGAAGGAGGCATTCATAGATATAACATGACACGCAAGGAGGGGGGGGGTGGGGCAGTTCAAGCACTTACTTTCGTTCAACAAGCAGTTATACTGAGAACACCACAAGCGCGCAGGCAGATCATGCTACGATGTTGATCGTGACTGCTGTGCCATTATTTACCTATACCAATATGTCCCTAAATATAATCATCGTTGTGTAAATGGACATGTAATCCAAACGGTGCTTATATATTTGAGACATAGTGGCATGTATAGATAATACCTACCAGGTGTATATGATACGTATCAAACCTACCGGTGCACCCGTCTCTGGAGGGTTGGCATGCAGCTGATTTTCTGACACAAACGATACGATGAATTTCGACGAAATCCTAACCCTCGATCTCACAGCTGTCTTCTTTCTTTTTTCTCTACATGTCATATATATGCCCACGAAGGGCGCATCGAGTTATAACCAGGTTACCAAACCTAAAACCTCACAACAAAACACAGTATTTTACTCTAATCCCAAGTTGTTTGTCCCGAAAATGGCGGCAGTATTGCTATGATATAAGGGAATATAACTTTGGTGCTTTCTACCGGTCTGTCTACAAGCGGCGTTATCTCCCAGCAACAGTATCGTACGGGTGATGTACGATATAGTCATCTTGCGCCCCGTGTACCGTACGCCTCCTTGCGCTGTAACTCCGAGACGCGGACTTGTATCCCTCCCCCCCCAATCACGCATGTGATTCGTCACGTGTGTATCGTACTATCTGTCGCGAAATGTAAGCAATCTTTTGGATTGAATATTAGTGTATATATGGTGCTTATATTTCGGGACATAGTGGTACGTAAGTAATTATACACCTGGTATAATGTAATTATATACATACGTACCAGGTATCTTTTTTTTTTTCCCGACGTATTTTTCCACTCCACGAAATGTTTTTTGGAGTTTTTGACTTTTACGGAGAACCATAGTAAATAGGACCAAATATTGTAGGTAA
Organism: Saccharina japonica; assembly: GCA_008828725.1. Lineage (NCBI taxonomy): Eukaryota > Phaeophyceae > Laminariales > Laminariaceae > Saccharina > Saccharina japonica. The sequence goes on from MEHQ01002676.1 coordinate 6,543, forward strand.
AAAAAGGTGAAAATATACCTGGTAGCTTTTTGTGTGTACCGTAGGTCCTATTTACTAGTATTTACTATGGCCCCCTGTAACAGTAACCGCGGACCCCTCGATTTTTGGCGATGAGTTAATCTGGGAACGACAAGTAACCACCCATGATTTTTTTTCCCTCCAAAGTCTCCTACAAAATGCCCCCATTCTATTTCCAAGTAGTTTGTGCAGTGGTGCAAAATGCCCCTATTCTATTTCCAAGTAGTTTGTGCAGCGGTGGGGGGGGGTGTGAGAGCAGCGTTCGGTCGGCAAGTCTAGAGGGGTAAATTTGCGAAAATACCCCCATTCTATTTCCAAGTAGTTTGTGCAGTGGTGGGGGGGGGTGTGAGAGCAGCCTTCGGTCGGCAAGTCTCCCCAGAGGGGTAAATCTGCAAAAATGCCCCCGTTCTATTTCCAAGTAGTTTGCCTCATTTTTGAGCCGCGCGGGAAACGATTAAAAGGCTTGCCAGCTAGCTTTTATGAAAGGGCTTGCTTTTTTTTTTGGCTTGCTGTGCTTTGCTTGCTTTGCTTGCTTTGCTTGCTTTGCTTGCTTTGCTTGCTTGCTTGCTTGCTTGCTTGCTTGCTTGCTTGCTTGCTTGCTTGCTTGCTTGCGGAGCTGAACCCGGGTTCCCGTATACGGTAAAGAGCGTTGATTTCACACAGCGGGGCTACGATCATTTTTCAGAGCTTGTCTGTTGTCGTCAATTGTAAGGGTGCTGAAGTCGAAGATTATAGTTTCGGAAGGCTCTCATCTTAACCGGGTACTGGTACTTTTTTCCGAAAATAGGATTCTCGACTTTAATTTGTCGATAAAACGAGCGTTGAAAAACGAACGCAGCACCCCTCTGCGAATCCAACGCCCTTTACTACAGGACAGGACACCTCATGGTTCCAGGCTGGATTTCTTATTCCAGATAGGGTCCTTTCTACAGAAAATTCCAAGATAACGGCTCCCGAATTTCTTATTTTACTCCAAATCTCAGCCTGGCTTTCTTATTAGCCCGTTTCTCATTTGGTGTCCTGTACTCTAGACAACTCTGGCCCTAAATATAAGCAGCATGTGTTGCGTAGGGGTACGGATACTCTGAGGGCAATCGGGTACCTACGCCCCGAGTATGGCCACAACCACCAGGTTTTGGTACCCGGGTATATACTCGAATAGAAAGATGGGTACGTACTCGAGTATGACTAAAACGACCAAGTTTGGTACCCGGGTATATACCAAACCTGGTTATTTCGGTCATACTCGGGTAGGTACCCGCCCTGTTATTTGGAGTACCCGGGTACCAAACCTGGCTGTTTTGGTCACACCCGGGTACTCCAAATTCAAGGGTGAGCTTAGGAAAGGGCAATGCAAGACAGTTTAAAACAGGTGGTAAAACTGGGCAGTTAAAGTACTAATTGCCTCGATAATTCCTGCGGCTGGTGTGTTCATTTCGGTGATGCCTACTACCTGGTACCTGGTAAAAACTTCGAGTAAGTTTTGAGATTTTTTTTTTTGTTGCGATCTCACAGCTCGGGCTTGTTTTATTCGTTTATATACTCGGAAGTATACCTGTTTTGTAACGCGTACCCTGTAATACATGGTGTATTTGACGAAATCATCCCTCCCAAGACATTTTCCATGGCGTCGTGCCGGCGGCAGGCACCCCAAAAGGATGCTCAACTCTCACGTTCTGTCTGCTGCTGCTGCTACGATCGATGCCCGTCCCTCCCTGCCCATCCGGCCCATACACACGAAAAATACTATACTAACCCTTTAACCCATCCAGAACTGAAAATAACGCCCCACACTAATTCCAAGTTGTTTGTCCCCAAATTCGTGTGACCAGTTCTTAAGGGGTTAAAACCCATTCAGAACTGAAAATAACGCCCCACACTAATTTCAAGTAGTTTGTCCCCAAATTCGTGTGACCAGTTCTCAAGGGGTTAAGAACCGGTCCGACTATTTTGGGGACAAAATACTTGGAGTTAGTGTGGGATAAGTTTTGCCGTTCTGAATGGGTCAAGTAGGCCCAAAATGACTGATCCCCTGCTGTATGTAGCATATTTTTGATCTCTCGAAAACAAGAATGCTCATAGATAGACATGAACGGGGTGGCCCCGTATTTTTTCACCCCTTCCATGATTTATCCTTCGCGTACGCTAAAGCTGGTATATTCAGATGCTCTTATGTATAAATGGGAGGTCGCGATGTTACCCCTTGAAGGACCGCCCCTCCCCCTGCACTGAAACTACTGTAGTGTAGTAAGGCCTGCCAGGGTATGGAGACCTCGACCCGCCTAAAATGCTCAGAATGACGGGTGCCTGGTCATTTCGGGAGACCTTGACGCGCCGAAAAATGCTCGAAATGACGGATCCCTGATAATTTTGCTAAAAAGAACAACGTGTCTTTCCCCGTTCGCGTCTCTCATGAGTTCGTTCGCCTTCTAGCTTTTCTGTGTTACATACCCGGATCATTTTTCGCCAAAAACTTGTAATTTGAGCCTCCGCGTCTCTCACGCGCTTATATATGATAAGATAACATACGTGTGATACTAGGGATTTTATCTCAGCAACAGAGAGAGTGCATACGCCAAGCGGTGGTGCATCTGTAGATATATATGGAAATATGGAAGGTCTCGGCAAGATTTCTGCAAAAAAAAAAACGTTTTTGTTTCCCGTGTGCCCCCTTTTTGTTCTGGAGAAAATCGTCTCTGAAAAAATTGTCCCTCGACGGTGGGTGTCTTATTTTTAGCTTTCGTATCATTCGGTACCGGGTATAAACGAGTTTCTGTGTTCCCCCGATCATGTTTGCTGAAAAATCACTTGTTTCCCTTGGCTTATATATAGCGCGATCGAAGTATGACGCTCAGCTACGTAGCAAAGATGAGTTTCGACGAAATCCTCGATTTCACAGCTGTTGTTTCCAATTTTTAGTATGTCATTCGCTTGCTTTCTGTGTGTGTTTCTGTTTTGTTTCGTGTTTTTTTTTTTCTTGTCTGAACCAAAATCATAATTTTGCTAAAAAAAAAACGTGCTCTCCCTCGGCGTCTCTTCGTGCGCTTTTGCCTATCTATACGTTTCTGTTTTTTTTTTTTTTTTGCAGGGCGAAGAAGAGGATGCAGTACAACCGACGCTTCGTGAACGTTGTCACTGGTGTGGGCGGCAAGCGCCTGGGCCCCAACTCCAACGCCGCCAAGGTTTAAGGGAAACCCCTGTGTTTTCCCTTTGAGCGTTATGCGAGCTGACGAAGAAAGGCAGAAGGCGTGTCGGAAAGAAAGGGTATAGGGGAAGAAAAAGCAAGCAAAGATGTCTCGAAGACAGGTCTTTCGGGACGCATCAAACGCGTCTGGTTTTTGGGCCTTTTGGGACTAAAAGCGAAACGACTTTTGTTGAGCTTTTTTGCTTGTTTTTTTTTCCTGTACAATCCCCCCCCCCCCCCCCCCCCCCCCCCCCCCCCCCCCCCCCCCCCCCCCCCCCGGGCATGCGTTCCTTCTGCAACGCAACTCCCTGTGTTGATCTTTTGACAGCTGTGGTTGTTGTGGAATTGGGTTCATGCGTGGGCGACGATCTGTTTGCGGGCTGAGGCAAGACCAGCAGTGGGCCCTTCGAGTCGAAAGGGCTGGGCTTTTTGCTTGCGGTACGAGCAGATTTTCGACGTATAGCTTGGTGGAAAAATCAGCACTGTTGGACCTTCCTTGTGTAGGCGGGGGGCGGTTGTGTTATTTTTCGCTTGGCTGTGTGTGGCTTGGGTGCTGAAACCAGTGCGCAGCAGCACGACTTGTTTCGGGTGTTGCACTTTTTTGTGCGGCGTTCTGAGCTGCCTGCCTGTCTTGTGGTTTGTTTGGCGCTTGCCTCCCTGAGAACGAGAGAATTAAAAAAAAACGAAACAGAAAAAAAACATGCCGGGTTGAATCACATTCATCCTGACGCTTTGTTACCTCGAAAGTGCGTCAAAATGGCTCTCCTGTTTTGCAGAAGAAGCCTCATCATGCGTCTTGTGAAGTCATCGCGGGTAAATCAATCCTCTGATGCTTTTTTACCTTCGGAGTGAGTGAAAATTGGCTCATGTTTTGCAAAAGTCCATCATGTGTCTCATGTTTTTTTGGTATCTCCCAGCCACGAAATTCACCCGTTTTGCTAAAGCTGTTTTGCAGAAAACCCATAATGCGTTCTGTGAAAATCAATCCTGACGCTTTTTATTCTTCAAAGTGGGTGAAAATTGGCTCCTGTTTTGTAAAAGTCCATCATGTGTCTTATGGTTTTTTGGCTGCTCCCAGCTACGAAATGTCCCCCTTTTGCGAAAATTGGTTTGCAGAAGCCCATAATGTGTCTTGTGAAATCATATCGGGGGTACATCAGTCCCGACGTTTTTTCGTCTCGAAATTGGGTGAAAGTGGCTCCTGTTTCGCAGGATTTCATGATGTGTCTTCTTTTTTTTTCGGCTGCTCTCAGATACGAAATGTACCCTTTTTTGCGAAAGTGTTAAAATTGACTCCTGTTTGGCACAAAAGAAGCCCTTTATGAATGCGTCTTGAGAAATCATCGCGGGTGAATCGATCCTGCTGACGCTTCTTCACCTCGAAATTGGGTGGAACATGACTCCTGTTTTGCAAAAAGCTCGTCGTATGACGATGTCTCGTGATTTTTTGGTGGCTGTGCTCCTATGCCTACGGGAAAAATTACCTCTTTCGTTACTGAAAAAAATGTCCCACACTCGTTTCAACTTGTTCGTATCTACGTCGTACGTACAGTAGTAAAACCGTGGGTGCCGGCTGCTGTGCTCGACAGCACTTGGCGCAGTATTGGGTCGTTTACGGTAAAAAACTTGATCGTTAAAATGGCCATGCATGTGACCTCACCTTTGTGTACGAATGTGCTACTACCGTAGATACGTCCTGTTTTTGTTGTGACGAAAGACAGCCTTGATCAAAGAAGTCGGGAGACGCGCCAAGCCAAAGTTAGAACGTGAGCTGTCAAGGGCGTGTTATAAGGCCGAGTGTTCCACGCTGAACCCTAGTAGCTGCGTTACAAACAAATCACAGATCAGACAGATCGACATCTAGACCCTATATAGCCTCTACCGTTTTTATGAGATGTTGTGCCCAGGATCTGTACGAAATGACAAAAGACCGCCTCTTGATCAAAGTCAAGAAACATGCCGAGTAAAAGGCAGAACGTGAGCTGTCAAGGGTGTAGGGCCGAGTATTCCACGCTCCCCTTGTAGCTGTGGTGCCTGTTGGACAGATCGCCATCTAGACCTTATGGCCTGCCATGTTTATGAGATGTTGCGGTTGTGCCCAGGATCTGTATGACGAAAGACAGCCTTGATCAAAGATGTCAGGAGGCATACCAAACAAGGCAAAAAAACGTGCGCTGTCAATGGTGTAGGGGCGAGTGTTCCACGCTAAACCCCTAGTAGCTGTGGTGCCTATTGGACAGATCGACATCTAGACCTTATGGGCTGCCGTGTTTATGATATGTAGTGCCCAGGATCTGCATGGCGAAAGACAGCCTTGATCAAAGAAGTCAGGAGACATGCCAAGCAAAAGACAGAACGTGACCTGTCAAGGGTGCAGGGCCGAGTGGTCCACGCTAAACCCTAGTAGCTGCGTTACAAACAAATCACAGATCAGACAGATCTCCATCTAGACCCTATCGCCTCTGCCGTTAATACGAGATGTTGTGCCCAGGATCTGTATGAAGTGACAAAATACCGCCTCTTGATCAAAGAAGTAAATTAAAAAATGTCAAGCAAGGCAAAAATACGTGCGCTGTCAATGGGGTAGGGCCGAGTGTTCCACGCTAAACCCTAGTATACTACAGTAGCTGTGGTGCCTATTGGACAGATTGACATCTAGACCTTATGGCCTGCCGTGTTTATGAGATGTTGTGCCTAGGATCTGTATGACGAAATACAGCCTTGACCGAAGAAGTCAGGAGACATACCAAGCAAAAGGCAGAACAACGTGCGCTGTCAAGGGTGCATAGGGCCGAGTGTTCCACGCTTAACCCTCGAGTAGCTGTAGTGCCTATTTGACGGATCGGCATCTAGACCTTATGGCCTGCCGTGTTTATGAGATGTTGTGCCCAGAATCTGTATGAAATGACAAAAGACCGCCTCTTGATCAAAGAAGTCCAGAAACATACCAAGCAAAAGGAAGAACGCGAGCTGTCAAGGGTGTAGGGCCAACTGTTCCACGCTAAGCCCTCTCCTGACAATCTTTGGCCTCGGTGCGCCCGAAAAGCCCGATCTCCCATTCGAAGCAGCTTTGGGTTAATAACGTCAATGGCCAAGTGACTGAAGGCAAGAAACAAATGAAAACGCCTCCTCCTACACTAAAACTGGTGCATCAAGGAGAAAATACCGCGTTGATGCGCCCTTCAAAAGACCCGCGGGCTCCTTTTCGAATAATCTTTTCAGGAGCAGAAATGGCCCAGAAACCTCTTCGTACGTACGTGCAGGCCGTCCCCGGGCATTGTAGGGGTGCGAGGATCTAAGGGTATACGACTACGGCCGTGCATGACATGCGGCTAATGAGTACCCCCCCGCGACGCACGCTACAATGACGGGGATCCTTGCCCGAAGCTCGTCGGCATCTTATTCTTGTGTTGTTGCGCTATTTTTCATTATATACTCAAGCCATCCATGGGATAGTTTGGTTGATCGGGTAGCACTTGAATTTCCCCCCCAAACAAAACGCCTTTTGGGTGATGTTCTAGAGCCCCCTAAGCGAGGAAAGCCTCAGAAAAACCAAGGTGATAGAGCTCCCTAAGTGAGGAAAGCCTCAGAAAAATCAAGGTGTACCTCTTCCACAGCATGCGTACCCCCTGCTTGCCCCCCGTTAGGCTTAAACTTGCACAGTAAGGACAAAATACCGATATACCCTGACCCCTTGACTGGCTGCCCCCCTCCACTTTTTTGTTTGTTTGTACCATCCCATTCATTACCGTCGTCCTTCCTTTCTCTCTTCTTCCTAGTCGTAACTCAGACCCGGGGTCACAAAAGGTAGGCGCTTCTCCCTCCTCCCCACTGCTACGGTTCGTGCCTTGACTTCAGCCCTTTCTTTCCCTTGCCGTCGACTCGCATCGAATTGCGCCTACCCACTAAGGCAAGCACCTTAAACCCTAAGGAACCCCCGAGATAGCGACCGAACCTATATATATATATATGGTAACTTGTGTTTAATGCTATCAGCCGTCTATATACGAGCAGCGTGAGGGGCCAAAGGTACGGGTATAAAACCAATTCCCGCCCGTGCCACACGACTCTCCTCCTCTTGGCATTGTAAATCGGCACCAATTTTGCAAGGGTATATTGGGTATATGGTATACCGGTAGATACCCGGGGGGTTGTTGGTGGGCGTACCGAACTTCCCCAGGTATTGGGTACACAGTAGTACCGGATATGGAGTCCGTACCGAACCATCCATAAAATATACCAGAGTGTTCGGTTGGGTAGTGTGGCCGTACCGAACACCCCCAAGGTTCGGTAGGGCATTTACCGAGCAAAAATACTCCCGGTATGCTTCGGTACGTTTTTTTCATACCCTGCCGAATATTTACTCTTCTTGTTCATTTTTTTTTGTTCATCCCCCAATCGCGCATCGTCCGTTCGTTTGCTGTACTCGTTACACACCTTATCGACACGTCTTTCCCTCTGAAACCCCGAGAAAGGGTTGGTTGTTAAGGACAAAAAACTAAGGCTGGGCACTGGCTGAATCGGTCAGTAGCGATACATACTGTCGTCAAATTTAATCAGTATACTGGGTTGCAGCAGTATGCTGTCTCTCCTCTCTACTCTCTCCTCCCTGAACGCAGTTGGTGGGTTTCCGTTGTTATAATATGGCACGTTTCATGGACGTGCGTAAGAAAACATCTACTGGCGGATATACTGGCCGGGTCAACCAGTAGATTACTACTGCCAGTAGACTACTACTGCCAGTAAATACTGTGCCAGTGCCCAGCCCTACAAAAAACGCATACATATGTGCAAAAAAAGCCCGGTCTCCAACTCAAAGCATAAAAAAAAAAAAAACATTATCATTGCTCGATCGCCGGATATAGCCGTATGCTCGGCTCGTCACGAGTCCTGGCGGCCTCCCACCCTTCGCCGTCCAAGTGGTACTGGAGGGTGAACACACGGGCTCCTCCCGTCCTCAGCTTGTTCAGCAACGCCTGCGCGCAATACAAGGAAAAACCGTCCCCGAGATGTTGTCATTCATTTTTGTCGACCAAATACATACATGCGTATGTACGGCATGCAGCAAAAGAGGGGAACCAGCGGGGAGTATTGTTAGTGTCTACGATAGAGATATAAGGTATACCTTTTTTTGGCTGAAGATGCGTGCTACGATAAAGGTGTACCTTTTTTTGGCTGAAACTATTTCCGAATGATCCGGCTCCTTAACCCAAAATCGCCAGACCTTCATTTTCGTGCCGCAATATTTTTCATACTATTAATAAATAGACTCAGGTCATGGAATTGTTAAATCAGGTATCACATATATATAGCACGTTTATCTTCCCTCCAAAGCCTATTTTTCGGCGAAATATGGAGCTCCTCAAGTTAGGAGCTCAGAAAAAAACATGGCGCACCTCTATCGTAGCATGCGTCTGAAATGGTTTCTGAATGGTCGGGAGCGCCCCTTGCCTTAACCCAAAATTGTCGGACGTGTATTCCGCGTGTTGTAACATTGTGCAGTGTATACTTAGGCCAGGTCGACGCATGCTACGATAGAGGTGCACCACATGTGTTTTTTTCTGAGCTCCTCACTTTAAGGAGCGTCATATGTACCTCACCGAAAAAAAATGATTTTGGAGAAAAAATAAAAAGTGCTGCCGGATGCGAAATCTCATGACCGAAGTATATCTCTCTGAAACATGTTTCGTCACAAAAATGAAAGTCCGACGAATTTGGGTTAAGGAGCCCGATCATTCAGAAAACGATTCAGCCAAAAATGTTACCTCTACCGTAGCACGCGTCCATCGTATTTTCCATCCGGTGCCATTCCGATTTTCCAAAAATTCAGTTTTTCGGTGAGGTACGGAGCTCCTCAAGTGACCACCCTTAACGGGCAGAAAACATGGTGCGCCTCTACGTACCTTAAGGTAGCATGCGTCTGTTTCGGGGTCGGGAAAATTGTCACTGCGTGCGATACGTCGTATTTGATGACACCGAAAATCCGCGGCGCCGGGTGTTTCAAGTGTCCAAACAAAAAGAAGCAGAAGAAAAAAAAAACTCCCGTAAGTTGTGCTGCCGCATCGACACCCTGGTCCCACCCGGACCTGAGCCCTCGACACTGCACTGTGACCCTAGGTACCGGGGTGTATGCTTAAGGTCATTCTTACATTGACCACGCATCCCTCTCGAGACGGGGCAGAGGAGAGGGGGTCTTCAAGGCTGTCGAAAGCAAGTCGGCACTCCAGCCCGCGTTCGGTACGAGCACAAACACGGTGGTGTGATCTGCATCTACGACTATTCAGGGTGGGCGAATGTGATGGTATCACGTACTACGGCTATAAAGCGGTGCAATACGTACCGGTATGAGTCACGTGGCGTACTAATAATAGTAAAGGGAACCTCTCCTTAGAGAATAGCAGTATGAGTACACACGCGGATACGTACTACGAGTATGAGATCATGTGACGTGCTAGTGACGGAAACGTCTCCGTAGATAGTACATGTATGAAGATACATGCTTCAGGGGACAGTCTAGTTCTGGACTGGCCCCTCCCATCGCACTCTGTTCTTGTGCGCAATTGAGCTCCATGAGATAAGCAACAAGAAGACAGGGCTAGCTAGTATTCAAAATTCGGAACTTCTTCTGCGATACATTCATTCATTCATACTTTTTCGTAAGGTTTTGCTATTATGTATTAAGGGGTGTTTTATGAGTGGTCAAGGTTGAAGCTACGGTGGATAGAGGTGCGACACCATGTTTTTTATCTGAGAGTNGGGGGGGGGTACTGCATATTTCATGGCATGGCCGTAGTCGTATATGACCATAGACCCTCCATCCCTACAATGCTGGGACGGAGCACGTCGGGTTTTCACCACCAGGCAGACATATGCTTGCTGCACCAAGCGCTGAAGCGCACGTGAGGTGTTGGGCGAGTCGCATGAGAGGGTGGAGCTGCATCCTCTAAGAACCGTCTTGTGAGGCGAACTTGCATATGGAGACAGCTTAATGAGTGGGGTAGGGGTGGGGGGGAGCGTACCATTTGTTGCGTTGCTCAGTCATTCGACCATTGACCACGACGCTTTCGACGGAACGGAGATTTGGGGGTGCGGGGGGTCTAACATTTTTACCTCGGGCCAGAGTTTCGCACCTTAGGCACTATTAATAAAAATTTGTCAATTTCGGGCCACGATTGTTTTTGCCCCCCCCACCCTCCTCGACAACGTGCAGGTATGAGCTTCAACGCTGATTGATCACTCAGAAATATTCAGTGAGTTAGGGTAGAGAACAAACCATCCAAAGGGAAACCAAAACAAAAAAAATGGAGAATATTATTCGAGATCGGGAACCGACCCAATAATAATATGTTGTTTGTTGTTCTAGAGAGAATTAGGCGTTTGGTTCATATTCGTGGCTAAAAGAACAGCAACGAGGCACTGTTTGGTTGATCGTGTGAGTTGGAATACCAAGTGGGTACAGCACGGAACAGTGCTGGCAGACTGGTAGAACACGCGAACAGACAGGGCTGCTGCTTTTGTAGCTGGCCAGCGGTTTGCTGCGCTAGGTATTTCAACCAAAAAAACAAACACTGTTATTCTCCTTGCCAGCGGACAAATGACGCATGCTAGATAGAGAGTCAGTTTTTCACTCCTCACTAAGGACGTCTACTCACTGAACAGTTTTGGAGGATATAAGTTCCTTCGGAATGAAAAACCATGTACCGAAGATACTCTAACCCTATAGGCTGATCCGTCTGGACAAATATTAAAAAGTTGTCCCACGACTGCATTTAAAGTTAAGGGCCCGATTAACGAGTATGAAATAATATTCAATTTGGAAAAATAAAACTAAAAATTCGCTTTTCATTGGTCAACACACGCACCAGCACCAATTTTTATGCCCCAAGATCCTAATCTTTGGTGCTGGTGCGTGTGTTGACCAATGAAAAGCGGATTTGAATAAAAAAAAATCCAAATTGAATTTTTTTCTTCTTCGTTAAAACGGGCCCTAAGGGTTAAGAAATGGTCCCACGTTTTTGGGGACAAACTACTTGAAATTAGTGTGGAATATGTTTTTCGGCTCTGAATGGGTTTAGTTAGTAACCCCAGATCGTCGGACTCTGATTCTTGTGTTGCACTATTTTTCGTTGTCTCATTAAGGCCATGGCATTTTTCACCGGGTACAAATACGGCCATTTTTGGGGGCGACTGTTTTTTTTTTTTCCGGCCGTCCGGCCACATGATTCAACAGCGTGCTGCAAAAATAAAACTATATATATGGTTCTACCTAAAAAAACGACGAAGAAGTCGAAGAAAACAAAAAAACATCGAAAACCAGATCGGACACCGGTAAGGGCTCTCGTTCAAGCATAACCGACCAGACTTTATGGGACAGAGGAAGATACATATCATATGTAGAGCGTTTATTTTCCTACAAAACCAGCTGTTGGGTGTGTGGTATAAAAGCCCTTCAAGTGACCGGGGGGGGGGGGGGGGGGGGGTGGGGCGTACTCATTTGTCGCTTTGCCTCAGTCATTCGGCCATTGACCACGCATCCCTTTCGAGACAGAGCACCGTTCTCCTACTCCTAGTAGAGACGCCTCCAACCTTGGGGCTCGTAGGCGACGTTGGATTGAGATTTGTTTTGGAGCGCGTGCTTCGTTCATGGTATGGTACCACCTTATGATACCTGACAATGCAAGGACCGTTTGGATATTCGTATATTGATATCCAAACGGGCGGGCTGAATCTTTCAGACCACATGGTGACATATAGATGCCGTACCACGCACATAAGGCACGTCCAGGAGGAGTCTATATATGTTTCTATATAGTTTTAGGTAGTTTGTTCGTGGTGTGGGGGGGGGGTATAATTTAACTAATTTAGCGAAAGAGGGAAAATAATATTATAGGCATGATGTATGTGGGAGGGGGGCGGTCGTTCTCGTAGAGGACCGTTCACTCCCTGGTAGCCCTCTGGGTTTGTTGGTATTCCCGACCGTCAACCATTATGAAGGGCCATCCATGATGGCGGATCTCGTAGACTGGACGTTGGTTGACGTATTTTCGTGGTTGGCATTTTGTGCATCAGAAGTTGACGATAATAAAAGTGGGAACCGGAATAATGGTAGTGTGCTTGATTCCCCTCTATGTATGTGTGAACAACCAGCTTGGCGGAGTTGGGGGCTGAAGCCACCGGCGACGATGGTGTGGCCCAGAGCATCGGCGGCAGTTGCGCCACCCTGGAGCGAGAACAACCTGACGGCTGGGTAAACCCATTCAGAACTGAACAAACATCCCACACTTCTTCCAAATGGTTTGTCCCCAAATGCGTGGGACCAGTTATTAACCCTTTTAGGAATGCAGTCCCGTTTTGGGGACAAAGCACTCTAATTCTAAGTAATTTGTCCCCAAAACAGGACTGCAGTCCTATAAGGGTTAAAATAGGTCAAGGGGCGGCTGTGATCTAGAATCCCCGAGTCGTCGGCGAAGTGGACAAGCAAAAGCATGTACCAGATGTGTGTGTGTCATGTATACGAAGCATTTTGTGTGAGCGAGAAATGATAACCGCTTGACCTAGCTTTGGACAAAAACGGTTGATTACAAGTTGTCCATATTATTAACAGCCCCGTGAAAAAAAAAATCCGAGAATTTTCCTACTTTATGTTGAAAAAGGCATCCGCCCGAAACGATCAAACAATATATATCCATTTTTTGTTTTGTCCATCCCATTTATTATCTTCGCCCTTCTTTTTCTTTCTCTCTCCTCGTACGTAGTCGTAACTCAGATCCGGGGGCACTAAGTAGGCACTTCTCCTCCCTTCCCACTACGGTACGTGCCTTGCATTTTTATCGCGATGATATTTTAGCACTTTCTTCCCTCGTCGACTTCCGTTGAATTCCGCCTTTAAGGCATTTATTATACCATGCGTATTGTCGACAGTCGGGATTATACTCCAAGTAGTGGTGTTTACGACGTATATAGGCCAAGTTTCGCCAAAAATGTTTGATTATAGTCCACACTAACGGCCTCGTGAAAAAATTGTAAACCGAGAAATTTCCAACGTCGAGTTGAAAAAGGCATCCGCTCGAAACAATCGACTGCAACGTATGTTTTTTTAAAGTATGCGTACTGTCGGTACGTCGGTAGTCCAATCTATTAATATTACGCGGGGCCATAGTAAATAGAACCAAATATTGTTATTAATAGTGAAAATGGGCAAATATATACCAGGTATACGTATACATAGGAGTTTGCGTTTATACGGTAGGTCCTGTTCACTACGTATGCCCCCCCGGACCATAGTAAATAGGACCAAATATTGTTATTAATAGTGAAAACCAGGGCCTTCCTCGGGAAAATTCCCAAAGATTTCGGGAATCGAGTAAATCAACCATATCAAACTAACCAATGCCGAATAAACAATGTTAAAAGCACCACAAGAAAGACAAAACCACGGCGAATCGAATGACGGTGTTTTTTTTTTTTTTTTTACGAAGTAGGAACCGCGGTATGGTCCATGGTAATTTACCACGGGAATTGGCAGTCATTGGATTCGCCGTGGTTTTGTCTTTCTTGTGGTGCTTTTAACATTGTTTATTCGGCATTTGGTTAGTTTGATATGGTTGATTTACTCGATTCCCGAAATCTTCGGGAATTTTCCCGAGGAAGGCCCTGGTGAAAACAGGCAAATATATACGTACCAGGTAGGTATTTACGTGTACCGTTTTTTTTTGTTTTTTTTTGTTTTTAGGTCCTATTGACTATTGACTACAGTACGTATGCACCCCTGTAATAGTATGTATACTATTCATAGTAGTGTTTACGACGTAGCCAAGCTTCAACTAAGCGGTTTGGTTATAGCATAGTCCACACTACTGTAACCCCTCCGTGACATTCGACACATTACATATGCTACGTACGGCGGTAGAGATGCACCATGTTTTTTTTGCTGAAGCTCTGTACTAATACTAAGTCACCCGAAACCCGATGTTGGAGGGAAATGAACGTGCTACACACCCGAGGAGCGACCAATCCCACACTAATTCCAAGTGTACAACGAAAAATATTTCAACACAAGAATGGAAGACCGACGAGTTTGAGTTATAACCCATTCAGAACTGAAAAAAATGTCCCACACTAATTCTAAGTAGTTCGTTTCCAAAATTCGTGGGACCAGTTCTTAACCCATTCAGAACTGGAAAAAAAATATTCCACACTAATTCCAAGTAGTTTGTCCCCAAATTCGTGGGACCAGTTCTTAACCCATTCAGGAATGAAAAAAAAAATCCCACACTAATTCCAAGTAGTTCGTCCCCAAATTCGTGGGACCAGTTCTTAAGGGGTTGCCCCGTCATCTAGAAAACGCTTCAGCCAAAATAGCCAAAATAAGGTATACCTTATACGTCTATCGTAGCACGCGCCATTAATAGTCTGAGAATTTTCCCACTTCAGGTTGAAAAAGCCATCCGCCCGAAACACTCGACTACAAATAAACAGTATACGTATGATATGTCGGTGATCCACTCCAAGTATTAATAGTAGCATTTTGCGACTTGGGGAACCAGCTTCGACGAAATGGCTGATACATTGTGGTCCACACTAACTCCTCGTGCCCTTTTTTATTCTGAGAATTTTCTCACTTCAAAGTTGAAGGCATCCGCCGAGTACATCATACAATCCGTTAGCAAGGATCTTCAAGGGATGATTTTGTCTCTTAGAAATTGGGTACCTATGGTCCGCATTTCGGAATCGTAGTCCGCGTTCGGAACATTCCCGCAATTTTCTCGCTAGCAGATGAAAAAGCGGCACATCCATCCGCGTTTCTCGCCTGTTTCTGGTCCGGTTTGGGTTCGGTTCGGGTCAGGGTCAGGGTCAGGGTTAGGCTCAGGGTTAGGGTTAGGGTTAGGGTTAGGGGTGGGGTTAGGGTTAGGGTTAGGGTTAGGGTTAGGGTTAGGGCTAGGGTTAGGGTTAGGGTTAGTGGTGGGGTTAGGGTTAGGGTTAGGGGTAGGGTTAGGGTTAGGGTTAGGGTTAGGGTTAGGGTTAGGGTTAGGGTTAGGGTTAGGGTTAGGGTTAGGGTTAGGGTTAGGGTTAGGGTTAGGGTTAGGGTTAGGGTTAGGGTTAGGGTTAGGGTTAGGGTTAGGGTTAGGGTTAGGGTTAGGGTTAGGGTTAGGGTTAGGGTTAGGGTTAGGGTTAGGGTTAGGGTTAGGGTTAGGGTTAGGGTTAGGGTTAGGGTTAGGGTTAGGGTTAGGGTTAGGGTTAGGGTTAGGGTTAGGGTTAGGGTTAGGGTTAGGGTTAGGGTTAGGGTTAGGGTTAGGGTTAGGGTTAGGGTTAGGGTTAGGGTTAGGGTTAGGGTTAGGGTTAGGGTTAGGGTTAGGGTTAGGGTTAGGGTTAGGGTTAGGGTTAGGGTTAGGGTTAGGGTTAGGGTTAGGGTTAGGGTTAGGGTTAGGGTTAGGGTTAGGGTTAGGGTTAGGGTTAGGGTTAGGGTTAGGGTTAGGGTTAGGGTTAGGGTTAGGGTTAGGGTTAGGGTTAGGGTTAGGGTTAGGGTTAGGGTTAGGGTTAGGGTTAGGGTTAGGGTTAGGGTTAGGGTTAGGGTTAGGGTTAGGGTTAGGGTTAGGGTTAGGGTTAGGGTTAGGGTTAGGGTTAGGGTTAGGGTTAGGGTTAGGGTTAGGGTTAGGGTTAGGGTTAGGGTTAGGGTTAGGGTTAGGGTTAGGGTTAGGGTTAGGGTTAGGGTTAGGGTTAGGGTTAGGGTTAGGGTTAGGGTTAGGGTTAGGGTTAGGGTTAGGGTTAGGGTTAGGGTTAGGGTTAGGGTTAGGGTTAGGGTTAGGGTTAGGGTTAGGGTTAGGGTTAGGGTTAGGGTTAGGGTTAGGGTTAGGGTTAGGGTTAGGGTTAGGGTTAGGGTTAGGGTTAGGGTTAGGGTTAGGGTTAGGGTTAGGGTTAGGGTTAGGGTTAGGGTTAGGGTTAGGGTTAGGGTTAGGGTTAGGGTTAGGGTTAGGGTTAGGGTTAGGGTTAGGGTTAGGGTTAGGGTTAGGGTTAGGGTTAGGGTTAGGGTTAGGGTTAGGGTTAGGGTTAGGGTTAGGGTTAGGGTTAGGGTTAGGGTTAGGGTTAGGGTTAGGGTTAGGGTTAGGGTTAGGGTTAGGGTTAGGGTTAGGGTTAGGGTTAGGGTTAGGGTTAGGGTTAGGGTTAGGGTTAGGGTTAGGGTTAGGGTTAGGGTTAGGGTTAGGGTTAGGGTTAGGGTTAGGGTTAGGGTTAGGGTTAGGGTTAGGGTTAGGGTTAGGGTTAGGGTTAGGGTTAGGGTTAGGGTTAGGGTTAGGGTTAGGGTTAGGGTTAGGGTTAGGGTTAGGGTTAGGGTTAGGGTTAGGGTTAGGGTTAGGGTTAGGGTTAGGGTTAGGGTTAGGGTTAGGGTTAGGGTTAGGGTTAGGGCCCTGACCCTAAATAGTGCACATTTCGCGCATAGTGCACACAAATGCAACATAAATACATACGGTAGCGTATATATACACCACTACGGTTGCCCTCCCCTTCTTTTCTGACACAGATGGTCCGCCATTCTACGCAAAAATGCACCGAAATATAAGGACCATTTTCATTGAATCTTCATGTATAAAAGGTGTTACTATTTAGGGACAGAGTGCTATTATAGGGGTGGGTGGAACTTTCCGGCCAAACTAATGACCACCGACCGGTTTCCTTAATCCAATGACAATCGACGGAATAGCACTATTAATAGTGTTTCGCCCCCCTTCTGCAAGTATCTCCGGCCTGACCTCGTATCTACTTCACGGAGAATTCTCGCCATTCCAGAGAAGGCAAATTATCTCCCCATACCGTGTGCCTCGTACATGGGAAACCATTAATGTCTCGAATTACAGAGCAATAGTATGAATCGTTTAATTAACCCCACCAACCCATTCCCTACGAGGTACGTCTCCTGAACAAAAAACGGTGAATGAATTTGCACTAGCTCCAATCAAATAGTTGAGCGCGTACGCAGCATCGCTATCCGCGTTGCTGGCCGAGCGCGAGTGCCTACCTGTAGCTCCGACACCATCCCCTCGTTTTGATCGCGCAGTCGCTGGCCCTGCTTCGTGGCATCTCTTAGAGCCTTCTCGGCTGCTTCTGTTCGTGCCAACGCCTGCCAGCAAGCACAAAAACCAAATCAACGGGGGGAAAGTGCGAGCAGTAGGGACAAAACAGTAAATGTGTTGTTAATGGTGCTCTTTTTTGCTTCAAGTTGAAGACCAAACCCTTGATCAAGTTGAAGACAACAACCCCCATTTTGCTTTTGAAATTATCAGTCGTCTTTAAGTTGAAGATAGAGAGACTCCTTGCCTTGTGTGACAGCGTGTGGCAGTGCTCTGTCTGTTCGAGACGAAAATCTAACTCGTTTGTTCAAACGTAAGACGTACGACCCCTTGTTCAAGTTGCAAATACAACCCTTGTTCAAGCTAGAAATGTATATATATAAGCCTTCTTCGCGTTCACAAGACATAGCCCTTGTTCGAGTTGAAGGGGTCTTAGCCCCCCGTCTTCAAGGCGGAGGTATCTCTCGCCTGTCTGGCCGCGTGGTAGTGCTCCCTCTGCTCCCGCTCCCTTCTCTCCACCTCCCCCTCCAGCGCGGTCGCGAGGTCGTCTTCTCGCTTCAGCAATATACTCACCTTGAGTGGATTTCGTTGCGGAAAAACGGAAGAAAAGGGGTGTGTTAAAACACATGTACAGTAATGGTACTCGACTGAGGGGCGAGTCGGATCTTTCAATAAAATCTTCCAACCGCAACCCAAAGCGATCCAATGCAACCCATGGCGACCCGTCCGCGACCGAAATCGACCGGCAGCGATCGGCAGCCATCTGCGGCGCCTCGCAGCGACGTACATCAATCTAACGCAATCAACAGCGACCGAAAGCGACCGGTAACGACCGGAAGGGGTCCACAGGGACCCACGTCGACCGACAGGAACCGACAGCGATCCATACTGACAAACAGCGACGCACAGCGACCCACACCAACCCACAGCGACGTGTAGCGACCAAGATAACCTCACAGCGACCGACAGCGACAGACACCGACCGACACCGACTGGCAGCAATCCTCAACGCCTCACGGCGATCTTCATAGACCAACAGCGACTTACAGCGACCAACGGCGACCGGCAGCGACCGGCAGCGACCGACAACTACCGACAGCCACCGACTGTGACCGGAAGCAACCCACGGCAACCTTCTACGACTGCATTGATTGACCGGCGCGATCGCAGTGCCCTGCAGCAACCGACGACAGCAACCAACAGCGACCGACAGAGACCGACAGTAACCGAGAAGCGACCGACAGCGACCGGCACCGACTGCCAGCAATCCTCAGCGCCTCACAGCCACCAACAACAACCGACAGCGACCAACAACGATCGACTGCGACCGACAGCGACCGACAGCGACCGACAGCGACCGACAGCGACCGACAGCGACCGACAGTAGCCGGAAAAACTCCACGGCGACCTACTACGACCACATTGACAGACTGCGAACACAGTCCCCTGCAGCGATCGACAGAGAAATACAGAGACCGACAGGGACAGGCAGATACCGACAGCAACCACCCGTGGCCCACAGTGGCCGACAGCGGCAGGAAGTGAATTGCCGGAAGCGATCCACAGCGATCTGCTACGGCTATAGCAACCGACCGCGATCCAAACATACCAAACATGTATGTACTGTATGCATCTTTGTTTTGTCCATCGCGGAAAGCGCGAGAGCGTGATATACAAAACAAAGACGAGGAGAAGATCGACTAGCAGTGGTAACAATGCTGAATGAAACCCTCTGCGCGATGAATCTTAAGGCATGTCTTATACCGGGGGGGGGGGGGTAGACGCCTGTGACCACGGGTTTGTCCAGAGCGCTGGCAAGTGAACGCGATTGTTAAATAAACGGAACATTTCAAGCAGTGCCCTCTACAACGATCGACGGTAAAACCCGCAACAACCCGGAGGGAACCTACAATGTGCCTACAGCGACCTACGTATTTAGACCGTTGTAGCTGAGAGACAAGGCTGGCTCACCTACACCTTTCGTGTTATGTGCCTGCTGGTTAGGGGCGGAAGCGCTCGTAAATATGCGAATGCTAGTTTGCAGCCAAAATCGCGTGTTCGCTTTGAACGATGAAAGTCGATAACCTAACTTTCGCTTCTATTTTTTTTCCCCTTCCCGGTCGAACCACCCGCTGCTCTATTGACTTTTAGAGCCGTTGAAGTGGACCTATATATTAAAATCGAACAATCGAGTCTTTAAAACCGCGAGTACAGAGCAATCGGATATAAAAACAAATGTTTAAAAACAAAAAGACTCTCGCTGAGTTATTGCAATAAATCCGGAGCACATCAATTACTTGGCATCGCGCGTTTCCCGATCTCGAGGGAGATGCAATTATCACAACTCATATATGAAGACAGACACACTCTTTCCTTTCCTTATTTTGTTCTTACTTCTCTATCTCGCGCGGCTGCTTGGCTTCAGAATAATGTACCGCATACACAGCACGCACAAAGGGAGTTCAGTTCGGTTCAGTGGGCGGCAGCCAGATGCATCACAAATAGAGCACACACAGGAAGGAAGGAGGTCAGTTCAGATGAGTGGGGGAGGCGTGTTCGATTGAACCCGCGCAAGCACCTCTTCCGCCTGTCGCTGCGATTGCTCCCGAAATCCGCTCGCCTCGGCTTGGGCTTCCTCGGTGCTCAGGGTCAGCTGGGCCTTGAGATGGTGAATCTGTCAGATCAAAAACAGAGACATGGGCACACATAGAACATTTTTACGGGGGAACATAGTAAATAGGACCCGAGGTACACACAAAAACCTATATATTCCCCTATTTTTTACTAACAACATTCGGTACTGTTTACTATGGTCCCCCGCAATAACAGTCACAATACAAGCAAAGGACAGGATATTCGAAACAAAAAACAACGTCCGCGACAAAATCCTAACCTTGCTACGAAAGACTTGAACCCCGACCCCATCGTTTATACAGGCACAGCCATTAAGGTGGAAACCCCCTCTGATGAATGTTGGAGGCTATTTCAAGTGTTCGACATGTATTTTCTTGGGACGCAAGCGTATACCAGGGTATCGCGCCGTAACTTGAACCCTATATGAAGTACGCGGTCCCTTTTTTTTCAGGTGTCATGAACCATACCAGGTATACCCGACGCGTTGGTGGGGAGAGGTGCGTGATATACACTGGACGGGGGAGCACTATCTACTGCTATTGCTTGGGCTGGTATATACTACCGCACGAATGTTTTTAGCTTATATTTTAGCATGTTTCGGCGGAGAACACGCCAAACAAAAAAGCCGTATATCTCTTCGAAACCCGACCTCGGTGGCACCAACTTTACATTATTATGATGTCCGGAATATAATGTATAGGTATTACTATGCATAACCGAAGGTTTTTTATATTAACCATCTGACTGAAAGACCCAGAGTTTGTGCCGTCACTCTAGAATATTTTTTACTTTCCCCTCATTCTCCTATGTTCCTGCAAAATGTAATCACTAGGCACAGAAAATAATAGGAAACATTTCACACACTGAAGAAAT
Organism: Saccharina japonica; assembly: GCA_008828725.1. Classification (NCBI taxonomy): domain Eukaryota; class Phaeophyceae; order Laminariales; family Laminariaceae; genus Saccharina; species Saccharina japonica. The sequence continues at coordinate 27,315 of MEHQ01002676.1, forward strand.
CATCGATCCCCACTTACCCGCACTTGATGATCTGGGCTTTTCAGGGAAGGCAATCCCTGATCTGTATGATCTGTATGATCTGTATGATTTGTATGATCTAGATGACATTGCCGGGGTTGGATCTGCACTATGTATACAGATCCTGCATGGCGCTTCAGAACAGCAGGATGGGATCTAGATTCTGATCTATCTGTAGATTATCAATCTGTAGATGTTATATCTGTAGATTTTCTATCTGCACATGATCTATCTGTAGATGGTATATCTGGAGATGATCTATCTGGAGATGGTCTATCTGTAGAGGATCTATATGTAGATGATCTATCCGGAGATGGTCTAGATCGTGATCTGCGCGAGGTGTGAATAAAGCAGAGGCCGAAAAATCAGGAACTCTTTTGATTATGGAGCATGAACCTTTTAGGGAAAAAACGATACAGGAAAACTGGGGAAAATAAACAAAAAAACAACCATTTTGAATATTGTATATACGCAACAAGGAACATAAAACAGGAAAGTTAGGGCTTAACGTTCTTCGATTTCAACCGGACCTAATTACTTCAAGGTTTTAAAGAGGGTGTTACCTATCGAACTGTAGGAGTGAAATGTCGATCGACTACTACCCAGCCCAGGATAAACCGTATTATCCCCCGCCCTCTGACCGGCGAGATCTTTTGGGACGTAGCGGTACCACTGTCTACGGCCGTATACACGGTGACCTGTCCGCTTCGTTTCAATAGTCCTCATGACAGTATATTGTTGCCAGTTTTTTTGTTTGTTTTCGCCATCCAACAATGTACATGCAGGCGTGAACCGAAAACAATCACCTTAACTCTTGGCGAAGAAACAGAAAACGAAAGACCAACAAAAAAAACAAAAACCGGTACGAAACAAAAAATTTGTCTCCGTGTGTTATTTGCTGCATGTACATGCAAGCGTGAACCGTAAAGATCACCTTAACTCCTAACGAAGAAACAGAAAACGAAAGACCAAAACAAAAACCGTTACGAAACAATATTTTTTGTTTTGCTGCTTGCGCCTTTCGACCGGACAACCAACTCAGACCCAAACTCGCCTGCTCTTGACAGGCCTCGTAGTCCTCCAGCAGCGCCGTGTGCTGCTCCCCCAGCTCGGCGTTTTTCTTTTTTAGGTCGCTCGCCCGCCGCTCCTTCCGCCTCATTCTCTCTTGTAAACCCCTGAGTTCTCTGTTTTCGACCTGGAGCTGGTCCACGGCCGCAGCCTTCGTCGTCGCATCGTTCACGGGTTTCGAGGGTAGAAAAAAGGCGGCGTGACCGGGGGGCGGGGTTCGTCGTTTTTCGCTCGCCTCAGTCATGCGACCATTGATCACGCATCCCTTTCAAGACTGAGCATCGTTCCTATTATACAGTTGGGTACTCATTACTTTGTTTCCATATGAACGTTTTTGATAATCGTATGCCCATCCTGTTTCGCCGCCTGTGGCCACCCTCTACCTGTGGGGGTGGGGGGGGGGGGGGCGTACTCATTTGTTGCTTGCCTTAGTCATTTGACCATTGACCACGCATCCCTTTCGAGACGGAGCACCGTTCCTACTCCTAATAGAGACACCTCCAACATTTGGGGCGCTCATTACGTTGTTTCCATACATTACAAAGAAAAGTTTTGCTAATCCTATCCCCTTGGTGTTCCGCCTCCTCTGGCCACCCATCTATCTCCTAAGATAGCGATCGTCTTGTCGCTACTATCTACGTAGTGTACCAAACTTCTCCATGCCACGTTCGTCTATTTTCCTCATCTCCTCCTCAAGCACATCCCGTTCCTCCTTGTACATTTCACATTCTCCCACTACGTGAAATATGCTCTCTATTGCTTTGCCACATGGGCACATCTGTGAATCTCGATGATGGGGGGGGGGGTACTCATATCGTGCACGGCCGTAGTCGTATGACCATAAACCCTCGCATCCCTACAATGCCGGGACGGAGCATATCGGTTTTTTACCGGCCAGGCAGACATTGCGAGCACCAAGCGCGAAACGCCCGTGAGATGTTGGGCGAGGGGGGGGGGGGTGGGACATTGACGAGGGGTAGGGTAAAAACGAGGGCTTTCCAAGGGAGGGAGGCGTGACTAGGAGCTTTTCAAGAAGGGATATATAAGTGAGATAATTGTTGGTTCAGAGTGACAGAAGAGGAAACACGACTAATACCGCGGTGTTAAAGGACCTTCGATTCAACGTCGCACCGGAATATGTGCGGCACAATTCGATGCAAGTCTGCGAGGGCTGAAGGTTTCTCGCGATAAAAATGCAAGGCACGAACGGTAGTGTGTGTGGGGGTGTACTTGATTCTCATGCATGGCCGTAGTCGTATGAACATAGTGGGGGGGGGGAGGGAGAAAAGCCTGCTTTGTGACGTCAGATCTGAGTTTTCGATAGGAAGGGAGAGGGAGAAAAGAAGTGCGAAGAATTATAAAAGGGATGGAAAAAAAGAAAAAGAAAAATGTTGTTCTTGGAGGGCAAAAAATAAAAATGTCGATTTTGACATCATTGATGCCGAGCTACAGCGTGGCGAATGATCCTGACTGAGTCACAGTCGAGCGTGTGTGTGCCGTGCGTGTGAGCAACAGTAGTAGTATGGGCTAATCAACAAAGAAGAACCTCGTCGTATTATAATCTGAGCAAGGCTTAAAAACAATACTGGGACACCTAAACCTCGAGCAACCTTGAGCAATCGGCTATGTACGCATTATTATTGCAGTAGATAGCCCCTTATTGAGGGACCCCTCTATAAGGGGAAACAGTGAGCAAAATTCGACGAAAGTTGACGAGGGAAGAAAGTGCTGAAATCTTCTCGCGATAAAAAGCAAGGCAAGAACCGTAGTGGGGGAGGAGGGAGAGGAGCCTACTTTGTGACCCCGGATCTGAGTTACGACTAGGGAGGGACAAAGACGGAAGTGCGAAGATAATGAATGGGATGGGAAAAAAAAAGGAAAGTATATACGACGTAAAGACCTCAAGTTCCTGCGCACCGTTTTTTTCGTGCTACTACTGACTGACTGTTAAGGGAGCTGGTAGCAACTGCGATAAGGGACGTTGCCTATATAAGGGACCTTCAATTTCCGAACGCACTACAGTACAGGGCATCTAATAAGAAACAAGCTAATAAGACAGCCAGGGTCACATTTCAAGGAAAATATGAAATTCGAGAGTCGTTATCTTGAAATTAGTGTAGAAAGCACCCACTCTCTCGAAATAAGAAATCCAGCCTGGGCCAGCTTTCCTGCTTCGTATTAGGTGTCCTGCACTGTTATGACAGGGTCCTTTGAAAGGGGGGCTATCCGACAGTTTGAATGTGCAGCGTGCGTCAATCGCGAAAAAAAAAAAAAAAAAAAGAGAGAGAGAGAGAGAGAGCGCAAGAAACAAAAAAAACGAAGACGCGCATAATATTTACCAGGGTAAGTACATAACAGAAATATCATCCCAGACCGATTGACGCACCCCAAACCCTCCTAAAGCAGCCCGCCCTTCCTTCTGCACCCCATCCGTCAAAAACGCGGACTGAGCCCCACTCCCTCTAAGCGTTACAACGGTTACAGGTGCACCCACCATGTTTTTGTCTCTTCTTTTTTTTTTTTTAATACCGTACGTAAATGATAGGAGTATGTACGGATACTATAGTAAATTACCGGGTATCGTTCGTATATCTTAAAAAAAAAAAAAAAAACAGCTGTGAGATGGAGGATTTGGTCGAAACTCATTTTTGCTATTGATAGCTGAGTGTGATACTTCGATCGCGCGTACTTACGAGTTGTATATGTCCTCATACAGGATGTACATCCCGTATGAGGGGGAAACAATCTGAGGCTGTAGAATTCAGGGAGCGTGTGTCTATTTGGGAACAAATAATTGGTAAAAGCAAAAAAAAACACACACACACACAAGGAAGGGGTGGGGGGGGGGGGGGGGGGGGGGGGGGGAAGGAGCGGTTGTTCACATATATGTACTATGCATGTATTATGTATGTATATATGTTTTCTCCCGAGAGCACGGGAACTGCCCTCTGTCCTCAATGCCCGCGGCTGTATGGAGAATGGAGACGACTACATAACTGCTCTCGTCCATCGTCTCCACCGGGCAGTTGAAAATGTCTCGTCTACCAGGTGTACAGGCACAACAACTGCACACAGAGCAGTACCCGCACACGTGCAGTATCGGCCCTGTCGTATTATCTATAAATAGATTTGTGTAAAAACAACAGACTTTTCACAAACCAACATAGCCCTGGGAGCTTTAAACAAAAATAATAGGAAGGTGTACGTAGCCTATATAGGCGCACGCCGTCAAAAGGAAATGTGAGAATTTCCCCCCCTTCTGTCCGCCAGAATAAGTACATCATGTAAGGACGTTTACCTAACACCTGGTTACAGGCTGTTTTGCTAAACCCTATCCCCTTCTTCCTGCTTCGCCGCCTGTGGCCACTATCTATCTCCTGCGATAGCGATCGTTTCTTCGCTACTATCTAGTGTACCAACATTCTCCATGACACATTTTCCTCATCTCCTCGAACACATCCCTTTCCTCCTTGCACATTTCACTTTCTCCCACTATTTGATTTCTACTAATGTATTGCGTTGCCACACGGGCACACCTGTGCACCTACTTCCTCCTCCTCCCGGCTACTGGCGCACCCCTTTCTTCTTTCTGGCAGGTCCAGGTCCCCTACACGAAGTCGCAGTTTCAGCGGTTCCGCGAGGTCCATTGGGCCGTGCAATTACGTTTTTAATCCTATCCCTTCTCTTGACTCCCCGTGCATCTCGAAGTGTTCCTCCTTTTCCACCTTACCGTATTTCGTATATAGCACTAACGTTCCCCTTATTTCTATATTTTCTTTAATTTTGTCTTGTGCCCCCCAAACTTATCTATGGCTAACATCTCTTTTTGGTTACCTCCTATATCCTTCCATGCTTTCTCGACTACGCTATCCCACCTTATTCCAGTTCGTCCTTTAGTTATCATCTCCCATGCAGTTCTATCAGCTATGGCTGGCCATATCTTCTTTGAAATGTTCAGTTATTTTCTCTCATACAGCTTTGTCAGCTATGGCTGGCAATCTCTTCTTTGAAATGTTATTTACTTTATATTGCCATTTCAACTTTCGCACGTCTCTATTTAGATACATTCCCAGTTCTGCTCTTAATACTGTTCTACCCGTCGTACTTGAGCGTCCTACGTAGTACTTTTTTAGCTGCTGTCATCGTAGTACTGTTTCCAGCTGTTTTACGAGCTTCTCGTTCCCTTCACATACGTTTCTTGCATATTCTAGTCTTGGTACACTCACATTCGCCAAGATAAATCTCTTAATTCTAGTGTCAAGGTGCGAGTCTGTAAGGACCACTTCCGTCTTGCCTACTTGTGCTTTACCCTTTCCCATTGTTTTTGCCATGTGTGCATCCCAAGAGCAGTCTTTTGCGATATCTACGCCAAGCTATACTGGTTTACGATCAGTAATTCCTCTTCTCCGTATATAGTGAGGGGGGGGAGGGGGGGGGGAGGCTGCTATGTGACCCCGGATCTGAGACACGACTATTTATAGAAGGGAGAGAGAAAAGAAGGGCGAAGATAATAAATGCGAATAAACAAAACAAATAAAAATAAAACGAGTCACACCACGAGTTACACACCGCGTCAGTACCTTAAAGGCCCACGGATAAGAAAGAAACTTCAATGCTCAGCAAACGTCAGGCTCATTTTTTTTTTTTTGCGGAATGGTACAGAATAAATTTGGATTAAGAAATCGTGAGTTGCAGCGTCGAGCAAGCGCTGCACAAATCATTTCCGGTATCGTATGCCAGGTATTATGTCACGCCCGGTACAACTCCGGACGGAAATATAAGCCCCATTTGGATTAGTCAGAGGAACAATCAAACGTAGGTTATATTACCCGACCGGAGTACGTAGCGGTACACAAAAAATGGACAGCGAGTATTCGGTCGATGTCCATTTTACAAAATGGACAGCCGAGTATTTGGTCGATGTCCATTTTACAAAATGGACAGCGAGTATTTGGTCGATGTCTTCGTCGCGCACTACGATAGAGGTACTCGTAGCACTTTTTGGCCGAAGAAAATGTTCTCTCTGAGTGATCGGGCTCACCTTAGCTCAAACTCCTCGCCCGGAATTTCATGCTCGCGTTGCCATATTGTTGATTTATTATTTTTGCATATGAATCTGCCTTCCGACAATGTGCAGCAGCAGTAGCAGCAGCAGCAGAGGGCATTATTCAATTCAGAATGAAAAAGCTGACACGGAGTAGTAGTTCGCCGAATACCACCAGTCTCATCCAACCAATTCTCCTCCCTTTGCGTGTACTTCGATAGAATACGCACATTGTTGATTGTATACTTAGGCCATGGTTTTGTTCATCGGGTGTATATATAATATAATATATATATATAGTATAATAAATTATAGTATACTTGTAACGCTAGCACGGTTTTCTGTTTTCGTCAAAACACAAGTCTTTTTGGTGGGGTCGTAGAGATTCGATGAAAATCGACGAGCGTTGGGAAGGCTGAACCCTCTGCGCGATAAAAAAATCAAGGCAAGAACCGTAGTGGGGGAGGAGGAAGAGGAGCCTACTTTGTGACCCCGGATCTGAGTTACGACTATTAATAGGGAGGGAGAAAGACGGAAGTGCGAAGATAATAAATGGGATGGAAAAAAAAAAGAAAAAAAAAAAAAAAA
>MEHQ01002676.1:34648-52591 GCA_008828725.1 Saccharina japonica
ATTGTTTCCCCCTCATACGGGATGTACATCCTGTATGAGGACATATACAACTCGTAAGTACGCGCGATCGAAGTATCACACTCAGCTATCAATAGCAAAAATGAGTTTCGACCAAATCCTCCATCTCACAGCTGTTTTTTTTTTTTTTTTCAAGATATACGAACGATACCCGGTAATTTACTATAGTATCCGTACATACTCCTATCATTTACGTACGGTATTTTTACCTTCACATAGCGTGTAGAGGGGAGCGGAGGGCTCCAGACTATCTGTTTTTGACTGGCTTTGATCGCTTTGCGGACCCTTCGGGTTCCACTTTTATTTCAGTATACCTTTTTTGGGTAAGTTAGCCTGTGACCACGGGAATCGACCGTGTCAAGTGTTGGACTAGTTCGGACAGATGGAGGTACTGGATAGAGAGACCGGCACGGTTTTTAATGTGAAGACAACAACAACAACAATTGCGAGTGCTTCCTATCCGGTACGCAGGGCACACACGAGAAAAATAGGTGTTTTTTTTATCCCTTTTATTATCGATACTGCACTGCTGTGCAGAACCATACCCAAAACGAAAGTACAGAGTAGTAGTCAATAGTGGACGTACCTTGATAGTGAATCTTTGATAATGAATCTTCCTAAGGTAGCTATTCAGGCACTCTGGTTGGCTACGAGTAAGGGCATGTTTTACGCGGCTCAATCAACTTGGAGTATTTCCCAGCCACAGCATCCCGAGTCAACCTAGAGTCTTCCCGAGCACAGAAACCAGGCCGGCCGAAGCAGCAGCAGCAGCAGCAGCAGCAGCAGCAGCAGCAGCAATACACCCTCATTTAGGGTTTTGCGAGCTTAATTTCTCACCCAGGGTATCTTACAGCACACGAAATTTCGATAAGAAAACGAGCAATAAGAAAGAAAGGCTGAGATTTACTGGGGGGGGGAAAAAACGAAATTCGGGAGTCATTTATACTGAATTTAGTGTGTGTGAATACACCCATTCATGAGTAAGAAATCCAGCCTGGACCACATTTCATGTTTCTTATTCGAGTACATATATAGGTACCCGGTACTGCTGCACCAGAGAAGGGGTATATACCGGTACGTTGAGGCAGGGTGTCTGTTGCCTAGACACATGAATTGACGACACGTAGGAAACCACCCCCCCCCCCCCTGAAATTAGCGCTTGGTGTTAGCAATGTCTGCCTGGTCGGTGAAAACCCGACATGCTCCGTCCCGGCACTGTAGGGGTGCGGGAGCCTATGGTCATACGACTGCAACCATGCATGAAAAACGAAGTACACCCCCCCCTGAAATTAGAGTATAAATTAATTTTTTTTTTTACAGTACAGGACACGTACTAAGAAACAGGAATCTTGGGGGTCAGGCTGGATTTCCTGAAAAAAAAATTCTTTCTCTGAGCCTCTTTCTTATATTGAGCCTCTTTCTTATTTTTGATGGGCAGAAATCGAGTTGGTTCTTATTGTGGGATTGAAAAGGTGTGTCGCTGCTATCAACACGGCTCTCGACTGTACACTGTACACCCGTACACCACTGGCCGCACATGCACGTTATATAGGCGCAGACGACGACGAGGTCACCATGATCGACTACCCGTATGACGAGCCCAATGCCGAGGTCGTGGACAACGAGGACGTCGGAAACGCAGCCGATTTGATGTTCTCTTTCAGGCGCGATTTGGGCACACGTTGCGCCGAGTACTCTCGTACGTAAAAGGGGCGAGAGTAGAACAAAAGGATATGTCGGTGAGGAGTCGGTAAAGCCATTCATTGTGGGGACGGCATTAGTATTGGTGTACCGTTTGTCTTCAGGGATGATTGACGACTATGATATATAGGTGTATGTGAATGGTATGATTGAGATAAGAGCTGCACATTGTCAGATGGCAAATGGAATAATAATAATTTCATCTTCAGATATAAATTATTTATGTTTCGTCAGCTGTTATTTTACTTTATTTAATACTTTTTTCTAGGGGATTTTACAAAAAGGGGCACACCCCCCCCTATATCGTGACAAAAAAGGGGACATCGGTTTTCGCCGCCGAGTACGCCTATGTAATCTGTCAAATCGACTCGAAATTAAAACCTGATTCGTTTGNATTGTTTCCCCCTCATACGGGATGTACATCCTGTATGAGGACATATACAACTCGTAAGTACGCGCGATCGAAGTATCACACTCAGCTATCAATAGCAAAAATGAGTTTCGACCAAATCCTCCATCTCACAGCTGTTTTTTTTTTTTTTTTCAAGATATACGAACGATACCCGGTAATTTACTATAGTATCCGTACATACTCCTATCATTTACGTACGGTATTGAGGGCTCCAGACTATCTGTTTTTGACTGGCTTTGATCGCTTTGCGGACCCTTCGGGTTCCACTTTTATTTCAGTATACCTTTTTTGGGTAAGTTAGCCTGTGACCACGGGAATCGACCGTGTCAAGTGTTGGACTAGTGCGGACAGATGGAGGTACTGGATAGAGAGACCGGCACGGTTTTTAATGTGAAGACAACAACAACAACAATTGCGAGTGCTTCCTATCCGGTACGCAGGGCACACACGAGAAAAATAGGTGTTTTTTTTATCCCTTTTATTATCGATACTGCACTGCTGTGCAGAACCATACCCAAAACGAAAGTACAGAGTAGTAGTCAATAGTGGACGTACCTTGATAGTGAATCTTTGATAATGAATCTTCCTAAGGTAGCTATTCAGGCACTCTGGTTGGCTACGAGTAAGGGCATGTTTTACGCGGCTCAATCAACTTGGAGTATTTCCCAGCCACAGCATCCCGAGTCAACCTAGAGTCTTCCCGAGCACAGAAACCAGGCCGGCCGAAGCAGCAGCAGCAGCAGCAGCAGCAGCAGCAGCAGCAGCAATACACCCTCATTTAGGGTTTTGCGAGCTTAATTTCTCACCCAGGGTATCTTACAGCACACGAAATTTCGATAAGAAAACGAGCAATAAGAAAGAAAGGCTGAGATTTACTGGGGGGGGGAAAAAACGAAATTCGGGAGTCATTTATACTGAATTTAGTGTGTGTGAATACACCCATTCATGAGTAAGAAATCCAGCCTGGACCACATTTCATGTTTCTTATTCGAGTACATATATAGGTACCCGGTACTGCTGCACCAGAGAAGGGGTATATACCGGTACGTTGAGGCAGGGTGTCTGTTGCCTAGACACATGAATTGACGACACGTAGGAAACCACCCCCCGCCCCGTGAATAAGCGTTGGTGTTAGCAATGTCCTCTGCCTGGTCGTGAAACCCGAATGCTCCGTCCCGCACTGTAGGGTGCGGGCCTATGGCATTATCATCTGCAACCAATCCGCACTAAAACGCAAGTACACCACCCCCCCCGACAGACTTAGAGTATAATAAATTTGTTTACAGTACAGGACAACGTCCTAATAAACAGGAATCTGGGGGTCAGAGCGGATTTCTGAAAAAAAATTCTTCTCTGAGCCTTTCTAAGTTGAGCCTCTTTCTATTTTGATGGCGTCAGAAACTCGAGTTGGTTCCCTCACCTTGTGATTGAAAAGGTTGTCCTGCATCAACACGGCTCGACGTACAACTGGTACACACCCGTACACCACTGGCCGCACATGCACGTTATATAGGCGCAGACGACGACCAGTCAAACGCTGAGGAACTAGACCCCACTCACCAATGCGACCCGGACAACGAGACTCGGAAACGCAGTCCGATTGAGTTGTCTTTAAGCGCATTGCACACTTGCCGACCGAGTACTCTGTACTAAAGGGAGAGAGTAGAACAAAGAGGATATGTCGGTGAGATCGGTAAAGCCATTCATTGTGGGGACGCATTAGTATGTGTACCGTTTGTTGTCTTCAGGATGAATTGACAGACTTATATATAAGGTGTAAAGTTAATGGATATGATTGAGAAGAGATGCTGACATTGTCAGAGTGGCATAAGTGGAATAATAATAATAATAATAATAATAATAATAATAATAATAATAATAATAATAATAATAATAATAATAATAATAATAATAATAATAATAATATGTCGACGTAGTCAAAGGGGAGGGGCAATCGGTTGGGCGTTTGCGTCCGAATTCTATCGCGTGTGCAGTACGCGACAGACAGATGTTGAGAATCTCTTATATTCGGCCAGACTGGAATTATTATGTAAGACTGGGTGCGTTCCACACTATTTTCAAGTACAAATAGGCCGCATTCTTTTTTTTTTCTCCCCCCCATAATCTCCGTCTCAAATTCTCAAGCATCAGATTCTTAACATCTGTCGCGTACTGCGTTCTTGCCGGCGGGCACCGACGACGCCAAGGAAAGGTATTCAGCGACGAAATTTGGACGTTCCCGCTTATTATGCCCAAGAAGGTCGTTGGCTTACTCTTCTTCGTGCCGGTCACGGGGCAGATTTTTTGCAACCCACATTTGTCCGATCCCACAGCCCTCGGCTGTTCCGCCTCCTTCGCAAGGATGGCCTTGATCCTAGGCACATCGGTCCGAGGCACCGTCCACCCGTTCCCGTGACGCAGCCATACCCCGTGTACGCGTTGTCCCGTTAACATCCCCGGGTTTCCAGAGGCAACTCTATAGTCTCTAGATTTGTTTTCGGTGCTTTTCGTATGCGCCGCTATTTTGAAACGCTGCCTTTGGCCTCAAGCTGGTTCGTGATTATTTGGCAGTAGAGAGTGGATGGATGTGTCAGCGTTGGGGTTCGTGACTCGGCAGGGAGTGGATGTGTCAGCGTACATAGTGCTTCGTTTTGCAGCAGAGCTTGTCGGTGGTTCTCTCCCCCGAGATTGGACGTCCGCACTTTTTTTCGTACTCGACGGAGAGGAGGTCTACAACACTTTGTGACTTTTGTATATAGAGTGATGATTTTTTTTGTTTTGAGTTTATTTTCCATCCCATTTAGGGCCCGTATTAACGAAGAAGAAAAAAAATTCAATTTGGAAAAAAAAAATCAAATCCACTTTTCATTGGTCAACACACGCACCAGCACCAAATATTAGGATCTTGGGGCATAATATATGGTGCTGGTGCGTGTGTTGACCAATAAAAAGCGAGTTTGAATTTTATTTTTTCCAAATTGAATTTATTTTATACTCGTTAATTCGGGCCCTTATACTTGAAAAAACAAAAAAAAACAAAACAGCTCTGAGATCGAGGATTTCGTCGAAACTCATCTTTGATTCGTAGCTGAGTGTGATACTTCGATCGCGCTACTTACGGGTTTTATATGTCATCACGCAGGGTGTATGTATTTGCCCTTCTTTTCCCTCTCCCTCTTTAGTCGTAACTCGGATCCGGGGTCACTAAGTGGGGGGGCTCTTCTCCCTCCCTCCCCACTACGGTACGTGCCTTGTATTTTTATCGCGAGGAGAACGTATGCAAGCAAGTGGTCGGTCGAAATTTCGCAAAAAGACACAACAGGAGAGACAAAAACAGAAACCCCAATTGAACGTTTGCATTTCACTTTTTTTGTGGACAGCTATAGCTTCTATTCCCACCCGTCACCACAGCCCACGCTATTGAGTTACGTACACGCTTCTCGTAGAGCGTTTGAGGGCGTCGGATGCACCAGACAGCAGCAGCAGCAGCAGCAGCAGCAGTCGTAGGCAGCCACCAATAAGTCACGAGGGTTTTCGTCAAACGAGAAGTTGTCAGCCAAAATCTTGCAAATATGAGTTTCGACGAAAACTTCACAACAGCTGCTGTTTTTTTAGTTTTATAAAAATAAGAGAAATTGTTCATTAACCCGCGGCGGGGCACCCACCCTGGCCATCGACCCGCCGACCTTGACCCCACCTACACCGACACGGACTTCTTCACCTACCCTCGGGCTGCCGACGGTGCAACGCCGTCACACACGGCGACGATGATGGTAGTTGTCTTGTCAGTTGCCATTTTCGTGATTGTGATCGTGGCGGCAGGGTTGCTTTACCGCAGACGATCTCGGTCGCAAAAAGACATCGCGATATCAGGCGCCGTCCAAGGTTGGGAAAATGGCAGGGACGGCGCCGAGACTACCTCTTCACACGCTACCCCCCCCTCCTAGTGATGGCGCACAGTTACGACAGAGCGCTGCGGTGTCATACGAGGGCGGCTTAACATGGCTACAGCACCAATAGAAAAAAAAAACGGAATTCACCAAAAAAACGTTCGCTGGTTCCCTCTAGGGTCGTCTGGGGTATATAAATGACGCACCCGAAACAATTGTTGAAATAGAAATACATTCACGTAGCAAGAGGCGGGGAAAAAAAATCGATTGCTGTTTACCTTGCAGTAGTTTTGTGACACTGCTGTGAAGATACGCCACGGGTGAGCGCGAATGATCAAGCGTCGGGCTTGCCCCATACTGCCTAAACTAATGCACCGATAGAAAAACAGATGATAATGTTTGCAAATTATTACTCTTTTTCCAAGCCGTTTGAATATGTTGGCGAAAAGCCTATACTCGCGCCTACTCGACAAAATATTTTTTTTCCTGAAAATCCCGGCATACCCTTAAGGGTGGCGTCGTCACATCGAAATCCCCACAACTTGTCATGGTGTGAAAACGTGTTAACAGTAGTACAGGACACCTAACAAGAAACAGGAAATCTGGTCCAGGCTGGACTTCTTATTCGAGAGAGGATGCTTTATACACTAATTTCAAGATAACGACTCCCGAATGTATTATTTCCGTCTAACTCTCAGCCTGGGTTTCTTATTAGCCTGTTTCTTATTACTGTATTCCTTCGGAAGCACCACCCGCGCGTGCGGCGATCTTCAAATCTTCTCACTTCTGCGTGTCAAAGGCTCCCTTCTTTCTTGTCTTTCGCTTCGCCCATTCATAGCCCATGATAGGGCGTTTCGAGTCTGACCGCAAACTCGGCTTCGCTAAATGGGGACCGTACTCGTATACGACCTGTCTGCTGGGCCCGCTACTCAAAACATCAATAGGTCTGCCCCCCGCTTCTCTCCTCCCCGATGCTTTTTTTATAAAAACAAATCGTCATCGATTTGTTTCCATTCTCCACGTGAAAAAAAAAGCTTTCTGGTGGGGGCGAAGCATCTTAAAATATGAAACGGTAACACAAAAGTGAGGTACATACAGTACGCGACAGATGTCAAGAATCTGATAATTAAGCTTTTGAGACTGAGTTTTTGGGGGGAAATAAGAATGCGACCTCTTTGTACTGAAAACAGTGTGGAACACATCCAGTCTTACGTAAGAGAATTCCAGTCTGGCCAAAAGTAAGAGATCATTAACATCTGTCGCGTACTACTTTGTACGCGTATAAATATGTCCATGTCGTCCACAACGTACATGGGTACAGACAGCAATACACGATTACCAGTATATTGTTATTACATTTTTCCATCTGACAATGCGCAGATCTTATTTCAAATCATGCCATTCACATACATTATTACTTCGAAGTGTAATAATAAAAATGTGCCCGGGGTCTAAATCGAATATCTGTGCATGTAAAACTGAGCAAGGTTCGCTGAACAGCTGGCAAAAAATTATACACTACAGGACACCTGAAAAGAAATCAGGCCAATAAGAAAGCCAGGCTGAGTTTTAGAGGAAAATAACAAAACCGGGAGTCGTTATCTTGAAACTACAGTAGTGTAGAAAGCACCTTCTCAAATAAGAAATCCAGCCTGGACCAGATTTCCTGTTTTTTATTATTAATAGGTGTCCTGTACTGTATACGTGACGGCAAGGGGTAGAGGCAGCAGCGGTACCCGAAGGCGTCGGGGCTTCGCCCAGCGGGGTAAAGGGCCTTTCTTAAGTCGCAGCTGAGGCCCAGCCTGGCAGCTTTCTTATTTTTTTGGAAAAATCTCGGCGTGTCTTTCTTACCTTACCCTGTTTCTTACTATTAACAAGGTGTCGTGTACTAACTGGACATGTTTCGTGCAAAGCCGAGCCATTATTTGTTAACTAACCCAGTTGCTGCCACTACGTCCATACGGCCTGCACAAATAGCAGTAGTATTAATTATTATTATTATCTTTGCCATCCGACAATGTGCAGCATGATCTTCAGCGTTGAACACTCATAATTTTCCCAAAAGCATTAATAGTAAGGTATCATACTACTGTTAGTATACGATTACGGGGGACCATAGTAAACAGGACCAAATATTGTTAGTAAAATAGTTAAATATATAGGTGTTTGTGTGTACCGTAGGTGCTATTTACTATGGCCCCCCGTAATATCAGTAAGGTAGCACACCCCCTCCGAGGCGGCTTTTCTCTTGACGATGGGGAGAGAGCGCCACAACGCTGAGAGCGATGATGCCCCCGTGGAAATATCTCGACGACTTCTTTCTGAAGCCACCATTCACCATTGCGGTTGCGTGCCCCCCCCCCCCCCTGTTTTAGCGATAACCGGCTTGGAATTTCATCCCAGCAAGGAAGGGGTGTATGTGGTAATTACCTTGGTTACACCTGTTTGTTGTAGTGTACGGTACTACTGACTGCTGTGCTTATAAAGTACAGGACACATACTATACTGTAATAAGAAACAGGCTAATAAGAAAGCCAGGTTGAGATTTAGAGGGAACATAAGAAATTCGAGAGTCGTTATCTTGAAGTTAGTGAAGAAAGCACCCTCTCTAAAATAAGAAATTCAGTCTGGACCAGATTTCCTGTTTCTTACTATTAATACGGTATGTAGGTGTCTGTACGTACTACTGCTGTGTGTACTCGCATTGTGGATTATGGTATACACACGACATATCTGGTATCTACGATATCCAATATTCAACAAGCAGTGTCAAACTATGGGCTATGACCCTCCAAATGTTTCGGAGGGTCATAGCCCTAGTAGGTGTCAAAAGTCCTCGGCGAAGTGTGAACTGCTGTGGACGCGTGAACGCGTGAACCGTGAACGTGTATGCATGTAAAAGTCGCCGGAGATGCTTTTCGCTTACTACGAGTATTATTCCCAGACTTTTTCACGCCGCAACTTCAACGAACTGAATGAACAGCAGAACTACCGAAGCGTGTTATATAATAAGGAGAGATAAAATAAGGAGAACGCGTCCGATGTATGTACGAAATACGAAAGACATACCTGCGCCTTTCCGCATAAACTACTGCTGTTGGAAATGGCTGCCGATACCATTGCATATTGCCTTCAACACCACCTCTCCCATAACCACCACCACCACCACCACCACCACCAGACAGCTTGACTGCTGTCAGCTCTGCCATGTTCCTGGGGTCTCTAGTCTCTAGAGCATTGAGCATATGGCGACGACGTTGAAATTACGCCGCGTTTTCAGTCCAAGCTACCACAAACCCACTACAAAACGAAAAGACGTCGCAATCACACACCAACACGCACCACACGCACACCTTGTTACCTGTCATTCGCACAAATGCACAACCAGACAGCTTGACTGCTCTCAGCTACGTACGAATACACCAGGTACCTCGTGGGCTTGAGCAGCTGAGCATGCCAAATGACAATGCAACAACATTGAAATTGCGCCGCATTTTCAACCCAAGCCTTTATTTTCTCATCTTCTCCGTCTTCTCCCTTCTTTTCTCTTCTTTGCTGCTTGCTGTTCGGTTTGTCGTAACTCACAGATCCGGGGTCACATAGCCGAGCCCCCCCCCCCCCCCCCCCCGCCCCCCTCCGCACGTGTACGGTCCTTACACCAACACCACAACGCAGCAACCATCGTTTATTCTTACTCGCACTAACCTGTGATATCCACGAATGCAGACACCGCTTCTGGCGAAGAGGGCAGGAAAGGGCTCAGCCACGGCGCACCTTCAAGCTGCGGGTAGTGCAAGTGTCACGCATACATACATGTATGTGGGGGTTGGGAAACGCGTTGCAAACAAAACAGCAGTGAGTGCATGCAAGAAGGCGCCTTCAGTATTCAACCTCTGCTACTGCTGTTGCTGCGTGCTGTGCTGCACGCCCGCTACTGCTGCTGTGCGTGAAAGAGAGAGACAACCAAAGAGCAAAGACAAACAAAAAAACGCAAAACATGAAACGGAAACGGAGGAAGGCGAGCGGTCAATCTGCCTGGTTCCATTGTGTCCGTAAATATGAGCACCTTTTGACTAACAATATGGATATCCGAACGTTATTTATATTTTCGAACATACAGAGGTGCCTGGTTGCCTGGTACCAGACCAATATTACCAACAACCTGTTGGTAGATTCTACCCGTGGTGCAATCTAAAGTCTGTGTGGACGAAGTACGATGAAAACAAACAACAAACAACCGCGCAGGGTTATTGTTGTTGTGGTCGGGCAGCCGACCGGGCCGATGCACCATGCGCCGCACACAGAACGGAGCACGGTGCGACATTTACATACGACGGGCTCATTCATGGGTCCATTCACTCACCACCACGAACAACAACACACACGGAACGCACATATTATTATACATGGGACATCAGACAGCAGTCATTGATCAGTCCAAAGCGCGTCAATAACACATCTACCAATCAATACATACAGTAGATGCTAAATGCACCATCCACAACATGCATGTATGTCATGTATGTTACAACACCAGACGACACAACGAACACCACAGACAACGAGTAAAAGTTAAAAGTCTGCACCAAAAGCTTGCTGTTGTTGTTGTGGTGCTGTTGCAAAATCGCTGCCCAATGGTATGTGGGCAGCACAGCAGCAAGCAGCAGCAGCAGCACAGCAGCAGGAGGGCAGCGCGCGTACAGGGCTGCGCAGCTATTTTTACTGGAAATTATCCCTGTTTTACGGTATATCCTATAGACTACGAACACTGCTTGTCATCACCCCTCCTACTGCTGTATGGGCAGTCTATGGCTCTAGGGCTGCTCGTACTCTGCTGTTGTTGTGTTCTGGTGGCACTTCGAACAAGCCTCAAACCAACTTGAACTACTCGTCGTCTCGTCGTACATCCATACCACGAAGAACGAAAAATTCCCTCGTACAAGACCCAACTTTGTCCGTAAATACAAGGATCGTTTGGTCACTAACATGAAAATAAAACGTTCTTACATTTCCGTACCAAAGTATTCCGTACGATATACCTGGAACCCTTTTTGTGCGGAAATATAAGGATCATTTGTACATTAAAATAAAATCTCAACAACCCTTACATTTAGGGACACATTTGATAGGCAGCGTCCTTTGTGCAGAGAGAGTTCATCATTTTGATCGTCGTATCATGTTGTTCAGGGTGGGGTGTGATTTTCATCAAGCAACCTCTTGTTCGATGGCTTGATCGAGATGATCCTCGGTCAGAGCCTGGCAGCTGGGCTCGTACTTCTCCAGCAAGGACAGGGCGTACGCTGCCGCACGCCGGTGCGATGTTGTTGCTGCGTCGTCCGATGTTGATGATGCTGTTGCGCCGTCGGCGCCCTCATGCCCAGCCGCATCCTCCATCGATCACGGCAGCAGCAGCAGCAGCAGCACACCAACAAGAGGAAGAAGAAGAATCTCTTGTGTAGTTGACAACGAGCCTCTGTACGTAAAAAAACGATGCTGCTTGTTACTGGTGCTGGTGCTTCTGTGTCTGGTGCTGTTGGGTTCTGTTTACGTACGTATCATGCTACGTACGTACCGTATACCGTATGTATAGTGGACATGTGATATGAATCTTCGCGAGCAGGCCTCTCGTGATTTTCGAAGTGTCCCAAAGTTGTGCTCCTATCTCGTCTGTGGGCTTATTAAGACCGCGAACGGTTCGCGTCAGCTCGCGGGCACCTCGCCCGCGCTTTCTCGTCCGTTCTCTCTATAGCGGGTGGCCTTCCCCGCGGGCTCGTCCGGGCCTATTCCCGATCGCTCTACGTACGAGTACCTGTGAGTGGATGAAAAACGAGCAGAGAGATAAAGCGAGAGGAAATGGCTGAAAACCCTCACAAACCACAAGATGCAAAATCAAGATTACACCCCGTGGCTGCTGTACAAAGAATGGTGAAAAAAAAATGTTCCTGATTTCCTTCCTTTTGAAAAAAGTTGTTCAAGTTTTTTATCCGACGGCGGTCGATGATACACACAGTGGTATGAAATACGGCAACACTCTAGTAGACGATAATATAATTAACGTTTTATATGTGAATTATAGATAAAACGTTGATTATGTTTCCGGTCATTGTGTTGGTATACTGCTGTACATACCAACTGATCACAAATCACACATCAACAATGCAAAACCAACCACCTGGCTTCACACACCACAGCAGCAGCAGCAGCAGCAGCACAGCACAGCCCAGCTTACCAGCAGGCGTAGACGGCAGCAAAGCAGCAGCAGCAGCAGCATCAGCATCAGCATCAGCTACCAACCACCACCGCGTGTGCGCACACGCCACACCCCCCGGCTCCCCCCTTTTGCTCATTCCCAACGAGTCCAGCTAGACCACGCACTACCATCGACAAAAGCGTGTAACACGAGGAGGGGGGGCTACGTAGCTGCTGCTGCTATTGAAGCAACAGCGAAAAGCTGTAGATATTATTGAAAGTAGCAGGTCGAAAGGACCGCGCACGAAGAAGATGCACCATCACCACCACCTTCTCCATCTCTGCTTGGCATCCCTGGCCCTAACGGCCTGCCTCTCTGTTGCATCCGCTTCCGAAGACAGCCACGACAGCCACGACCATGGCGACGAGGAGGGGGAATCATCTCTCAGCCCCGAGTTCATCGCGGTGTACTCTTTGGGTGTCCCCGGAAGCTATGAGCTGCAGCTCGGGGCTGAGGGGGGCGAAGCCTTCGAAGAAGAGACTCTGGAGTTCATGTTGGTTCCGACTTCCAGCGCGGACTCGGAGGGGCTAGAGGAGGCGGAGGAGGCAACCGAAGCTGGTAAGTAAATAATTAAACAAATGCGCATCATACGTACGTATGAAGTATACCACCACTACTACTCGAAAATGTACGAGAATTCATTAGTTAGGATAACCACTCCAAAAAAAGTCAAGACCTACTAATAATGTAAAATGTGGAGTGCGCTGGTTAGGATAACCACTCCAAAAACCCAAACTTTTTCTATCGCATGAGGATCCAGTGTCCATTGTGGACCCTAACCGGCGCTTAGGCTCCTCCCAGATGCTGATGAGATGCTCCTTGATCGCACCAGATGCAGCTAGCTGATGATGATGCTCCGATGATCCCATCATATGCACGTATGTGCTGATGAATCTCCGGCGGTCCCGGGTGATGCATACTGCTATGCTGCTCCGGGAGTCCCCCGAATACCCTATGTTCCCGAACATAATAAGTGTATTGCAGTACTCGTATACTGCTTGTCTGTGCTGTGCAAATACTTGTATTAGATAACAACTATACCTCGATAGAAGAAAGGAGAGATGACAACATGCCCGCCAAATATTCGTATGGTACAATTAATTGCAGAAAACACGATGATGATACACGCTGCATACTAACTTTTTTTATCACCATCTACTTTTTTCATTTTGTTTTTCTTTTCATCCCCCGGCGGA
Source organism: Saccharina japonica (assembly GCA_008828725.1). NCBI lineage: Eukaryota > Phaeophyceae > Laminariales > Laminariaceae > Saccharina > Saccharina japonica. The sequence goes on from MEHQ01002676.1 coordinate 48,116, forward strand.
TTGGTACAAAAAACAAAACATAATAGGGCTTAAGAGCTCGCCCCGCTTCCACCTTCCAAATCTTAAATGTACCTGCGCTGTATATGCACCATATATATATAAGTGCGCGGAAACCAAATGCGCGCTGTTACGTTGTTTTTTTGCGCGGCATCCGTCGGTCCGCCCCAACCTTAATGAAATAAAACACTCGTACCGGTATTTATGATCATTAATCCCTCCTTCCAGGAGCTTCAGGGGCAACGAAAATGCCGAAATAAAATGGCCGTTTACAGCACACCACAAGCCGGTCGCCCCGGTAGACTATTAATAGTGGTCAGCTTCGAAGGCTACCCGTAGCATTGGTACCCGAGTCCAAATCCCACCGTGGTGAGATTTTGACTTTAGTTGAAAAAATAAAAAGGAACCAATAGCTGAGAGAGCGCCTTCGCGTGGCTTGGGTAGGCGGAATCCGACGCAAGTCGATGAGGAATGAAAGTGCTGAATTTTTCTCGCGATAAAAATGCAAGGCACGTATATACCGTAGTGGGGAGGGGGGAGGACAGCCTACGTACGAGGTGACCCGGGATCTTGGTTTCGACTAAAGAGGGAGAGAGAAAAGAACGGCGAAAATAATAAATGGGATGGACAAAAACAAAAAAGAGACGGCGAGGTTTGTGAGTCCGACCTTCAGAGTACCGAAAAAGAGGTTGAGATCGCACAGAGGGGGGGTGTGTGTGCGAGTGCGCGATCGTTTTTCAGCGCTCGTTTTCTCGAGAACGAACGGTAAAACAGCACACAACTGCAGTATGAGGGTGCTACATAAAGAAAAAAGTCGAACACTCTATTTTCCTTGGGGAAGGCTCTCGATCGAGTACAGTACCGGCCCGCTCATAAGAAACCACAAATCGGGCTTAGGCTGACTTTCTTTTTTGAGAAAGGGGTGTGTCCCACACTAACTTCAGTATAATAGCTGTCGACTTTCTTATCCTCTCCGTAATGTTTAGGCTGATTTTCTTGTGGGGCACTTTCTTAGGAGAGGGCCGGTAGTGTATTAACACACCACCATCTTTTCCGAAAACACTAATTTTGTTTTTGTTGTTGTTCGGTATTATTATTATTATTATTATTATTATTATTATATTAGTGTGCATTTTGGTAAAATAACTTTTCTCCTCCGTTCCGGACAAAATCGAGCGCTGTGAAAAACGATCGTACCTCCCTCTCTGCGAACTCAACGCTCTCTATTTGCTTCATAATATGCCGTGACGATGCATACATCAGACTTGTATTCATAGTGTATAGGACATGCGCGCGCGTCATCTCATCATGGCGATACAGTGGTTAAGAGCGCCCAAAAGATAAGAGAGAGCCAAAGCATTCTGGAATCGAGAGCGGCCAAAAAACGGCTTAATTGTCCCACCTACACGACTAAAAGCTGTGTATTTATTTCCCACTACAGTTAAGAGAAATACTACTTAGTTGAGAGCTCTTGTTATATACCAGGCTTAAGATTGCTACGCAGGGGGATGCTCGTTAACGCGTCTTGGGAGGTCAGGGGGGAAAAATTGGCGATAAAAAGGAGGATTAAGATTGGAAGCGTGCTACGACAGGGGTACTGTACCGTTTTATGGCTGAAGCGGTTTCTGCACGACCTACGAGTATTAAAAGCTCCTTAACCCATTCAGAACTGAAAAAAATATCCCACACTAATTCCAAGTATTTTTTCCCCAAAAACGGGAGACCATTTCTTAAGGGGTTATTAACCCAAAATCGCCGAAATTCTATTCTTGTGTTGCACCTTTTTCATTGCATACTTAGGCCGTGGGGTTGGCTGTCCGTCGGGTAGCCCTTTTTATTTTCCTTCCAAGGCAGGTGGCTTACTGTTAGTATATATTACTTACTATTAGGGTAGACCTCAAGTGAGGAGCCCGGGAAGGAATGAAAGTGCACCTCTACCGTCGTAGCATGAATCATTTTGCAGCTACGGCCGCCGCGTGATCGGCGGGGGATGGTATACAAATCGGTGTCCGGGTTCCACCGCAAGGTGCCGGACGGCACGAGCGCGACATGACCCTATCTATGCCCGTACATCTGGGCGCTCATGCCGGTCGTATTACGGAGGAGGACCATAGTAAACACTAGTAAATAGGACCAAATATCGTTAGTAAAAGTAGGGAAATAGTATGGGTTTTTGTGTATACCGTAGGTCCTATTTACTAGTGTTTACTATGGTCCCCCGGAATACCTGGTATACGATGAACAAGACCACGGCCAAGGCCCAAATAACAAGAAAAAAAAAAAGAAAAAAAAAAAACTTGCAACACAACATAATAAACGAAATTCCGACGAGTCTGAGTTAAGGAGCCGCCCGTCATTCTGAACACGCTTCAGCCAAAAAAAAGTGCTGCCTTTATTATTACAGTATTAATAGTATTATCTTTGTCATCCGACAATGTGCAGCATGAGCTTCAACATCGATCACTCATAACACTCCCGAAAGCAAAAAAAAAACACGGAAACCAAGGAAACCTATGCGCAAAGTCTAACACCCTGCCTTTATCCTATTTACTACTGTATGTGTGCCATTACGGGGGACGATAGTAAATAGGACCTACGGTAAACACAAAAACCTATATATTTACCTTTTTTTGCTAACAATATGCGGTCCTATTTACTAGTGTTTACTATGGTCCTCCGTAATAGTATGTATGGTGTTTTCTTAGGTCGCTATGGTAGCTGTGGGTCCTTTTTTTACTACTGCTGCTGCTGCTGCTGCTGCTGCTGCTGCTGCTGCGCTCTAACTCCAAGAGAAACCTACCAGGTATATCGTACCCTGAATTCGTAGGGTTTCGTCCACGAGGGGAGTGTACAACAGCAGTAGTCTTGAAGGAGTTAGTATACCCACACGATTGAGTGGTGGTGGTGATGATGATGGTGATGATGATGATGATGATGGTGATGATGATGATGATGATGGTGATTATGATGATGCAACTGCTACCAAGCGGACCGCGCGCTCGACTTCTGATGTGAAAGCACAACTTACTTGTATTAATGTATTAATGGTATTAATGGTAAACTGCTTTGTAAGTATTGTTGTCCTCGTTTTTTTGTACTGCCTTGTTTGTTTGTTCCGTCATTTTCGTTTTAGAGAAGTTCGCGATTGACACACGCTGAGGGCAAGGAAAATAATAATAAAAATAACCCGTAACTTGTACCAGGTATTGATCGCCGTCGCTATATCACAAGGTCCCTTAATATAGTATAAAGGGCACTTTGTGTATCAATATGTTAATCCACACGGTCCATTTCTTTCCGGACATAGTGGTATTACGGAGGACCAAATTCGATGAAAATCGACGAGCGTTGGGAAGGCTGAACCCTCTGCGCGATAAAAATCAAGGCAAGAACCGTAGTGGGGGAGGAGGGAGAGGAGCCTACTTTGTGACCCCGGATCTGAATTACGACCAGGGAGGGAGGAGGACGGAAGTGCGAAGATAATAAATGGGATGGGAAAAAAAAGGGCAGCGGCCAAAAACAGGTACACCTGGTCCGTTCGGGGCCAAAAACAGGTACATACTAAAATCAAGTTTAAAACGCACCCCACGAACCTGCCGCTCCTTGCAATGCAAAGTAGAGTTTTTTTCATGCTCTTCGTGCTCGCCCGGTGGCTACGTATACGAGTAGCTGCTATTAATAGTACAAGGAACGAACGACTGCTGCTGTATTCTCCCTTGTCAACTTTTGTGACACCCCTGGTATTCCAAGTCAACCCCAATCCCGAAGGGGAGCCTTCTATCTCGTATTATTTCGGCGGAGGTATGCAGGCAGATATGTGTGTGTGTCGCTCGAGTGGCGTGTAGTGCGAGGTGCGAAGGGAGAAGGGGGTCTCCGCGTACGTCGGCATTTGTATAGGGGGCATAGGGTGGAACTATGAAGGGCCTCTGATTGGCTTAAAGACGACAAAAAAAAAAGGTGAAAGTCAAGCAGAGTAGACAAAATCAGGTATACCTGGGTTTTGAAGAGGAAAAAACCGGTACAACGAGTTTTGGACCAATGGCAGCGCACGTGGAGTGCGTTTTTGACTTAGTTTTAAGTATGTACCTGATTTTGGCCGCAAAAGGACGAGGTATACCTTTTTTTGGCCGCTGCCCAAAAACAAAATTAGTAAATAGGACAAATCACCGTTTGTAAAAAAACGGTAAGTATATAGGTATTTGTGTGCACCGCAGGTCCTATTTTACTATCGTCCCCCGGATTAGTACAGCAGGATACGTACGTAGGAGTATGAAGGGAAAGTACATTAGGAAAGTATATTTTAGCATTCATTTTTTCGCAAGATGAAAGCCCCTTTTTTTCTTGATCGTACAACATGACTACTACGTACGGTACATAAACATCATCACCATCACGCGGCATCACAGCATTGGAAATATTGTGAGCTTAGGGATGGCCAGGAGGCAAGAATGAGCCGGGGGGGGGGGGGGGGGGGGGGCC
>MEHQ01001197.1:0-20823 GCA_008828725.1 Saccharina japonica
TTATGGCATACCAACTTTAACTGGTAGTTTCTCCCTTAAGGAGCATACTAATAATCAGTAAAAAAACTTTGCCTCAGAAGAAGGCGAAAACTAACTGAAACCCCTACTATGGTACGCACTATACTCGTATACCTACCGCGAGATGAGGGGCCATAGCAAAATGTTTGCCAAAAACAAATATGGCTGACGGGCTCCGTACGTAGTACGTAAAGGAACTTCGTATACCCACCTTCGTTGATGTCGGACATATACGTCGTTGGGTATAGCCGTACAACTGTCTGATACATGTAATTGTCGTATTAATCCCAAGTGTTTGAGTTGTGTCACTGCAATCCATCTACGGAGATTATGACGGGATTGGTTCCCCGGAAGTTTGCATAAAATTATGTATGATGACCTGATTCCGGGGGTCTTAAAGAATCAAGAGGAAACGCGGCCCTCTTGTTCTCAGTTAGTACATTTTTCTTCTCTCTTCTCCAACGCTTCGTGGCACCCCGACGCCCGACCCACCAATCTGCATAATAAGCAAGCCGCTTCGCCGAGCACTCTCGTACCTGGCTGTCCCAATATGCTTCGCCGAGCACTCTCTCGTACCTGGTTGTCCCAACGTACTAGTATGTAAGGACAACCAGGTGCGAGGGTGCTCGGCGTCGTGCCTTGTTCACACGCAGAGCGGTGGGTCGGCCGTTGGGGTGCCATGAGGCGTTGGAGAAGAAGAAAAAACCAGGAATCAATTATCGTGTTATCGTAGTCAGGGAAGAGAGCCTCTCATCCAATTCCCCCGGGACCCTAAAAAGGAATCTATTATCGTATTACCGTAATCATGCGAAGGTTCGCACCGGGTGCGATCGCGTTTTTAAACGTTTCTACGTTGTGCTTTTTATCGCACCCCGGTGCTATCTCTCCGATGGGTGCGTTCTCTCCGATGAGGGTGCGGAAACACAATTAAATCATGCCGTTCTTCTATTTTGGCGCACCCCCGGTGCGATCTCTCCGATGGGTGCGCTGCTGAATCGAAATACACCGGGCCGTACTGGGGCAACGGTGCTGCGTAAATGACTCAAAGCTACCTAAAACGACTTGACCTACCATACGTTGGTAAAGTACGTTTGAGAGGAGTGGCGCACTGGTGATATCTCATCGGAGTATGAAAGAAATTATAATATTACCTACTACAGACCCACTGCGGTGGCCCTCAAATTTCTGTTTATGTCGGAGAGATCACACCGGGGTGCGATCTCTCCGATGGGGGTGTGAAAACACGATTAAATGTTTCTACCTTGGGTTTTTATCGCACCCCGGTGCTATCTCTCCGATGGGTGCCAACCTTCCGATGGGTGCGAGCCTTCGCATGATTACGGTAACTGTATGCAACCCCTCGGGAAAACAAAAATCCCGCCGCAATCTCCGTAGATGTAATACCGTTACAAGAATACACCATCCAGTACAATAATATACTAAGACTTTGGTACGAGCAAATCCCACAGTTGAAACACCATATTTAACATATACGTACTCTCTACGTATGTATTTGCGCTTTACAGGATGATTCGTTATATACACCTAGGCTACTAGATTGGCCATCACACGTTCATCTAAGTAAATAATCAGTTTTTGGGAGATAAGATATAGAAGAAGAGGTGCTCTTGACAAGTGACTAAAGCATCCTACGTAGGAGAAAGGAGGTAGGCACACCTCTAGTATTATCGTATACCTGGTAGCATGCGTCACACTGTGTGTTGCTGGTAATGCCCCACCCACTCACTCGAGCCCATACCAGGTACATAGATCATAAACCCCCAAGAAGACCTATTTATTATAGCCAAATAATCGATCGATCAATAAGTCGGTGTAGTAGCGGGGGTGCCATCACAAAACGCTGCCCGTCTCTCTCTGGGAGCTCCGGCGCGTGTTTTTCGGAAAGAAAGGTAGGTAGTATAGTGCGCAGTATAGCAGTAGTAGTACTAGAAGGTGCCGGGAAAGGTTTTGTGCGGGCGAAGGGAGAAGGTGAATTGAAGACGACCCGCGAGCAAGGAAGAAGAGAGCCCTCGAGAATATATAACATAAGTGAGTGATCTCTGGAGCAAATTGCGCTTCAGGGGTCCGATATTATTATTAGTTATTTCGTGCCCGCAGTTTTCTCATGATTTGGTCATTTTTTACACTGAGGAGAAGAAAACATTTTATTTTATTTTTTTCTTGTGTCTCTCAGGGCTCCCACACCCACCATTAATGTATTTTTATATACCTAACAATTACCTGGTACTACTTACTGTATCATCTCTGGGCTTGGATGTAATATTGCTGATGATGCGAGTGGCAAACAACATGACAAATGGGGACGAATACGAATAATCTCGGTAAGATTTAAACTTCTCCTACCACCACAACAAGTATATCATACATTTACTCGCAAAACGAATCAGGTATATAATATATTTGTAACACCAGGCGCGAAAGACATGATGGCGTGTGTATATACTTCGTATTCAATTAGTTTTCACCTTCGAGGGACCCGTTTTATTTAATCCATACTAATTCCAAGACATTCATTCGTAGTTTTCACCTTCAAAGGACACGATATATATCACATATATATGCATATGTATATATGTATATATGTATATATACGATGCCACAGCAGTAGTAAGGCTCCGCGTTCGTTCCGGGAACGGACGGTGGCTTGGCGCGGAGAAACTCAGTAGAAGTTGCACTTTCTGGCTTGAAAAAAAAATGTGGCTGGTTGAAATGAGCTTCTCGAAAACAAAGTGAACAAAACTAGCTCTATCTATACCATCGGTTAGTAGGATACTACAGTAGTAGTGGTTTTTTACTACTTATACACTTCGTACATTTGTTTTACTGTAGGGAAAAGTACGCAGCGCTTGTATATGTATAGAAATGTTGGTCGGGTGTTTTTTGTTCGCGAACAAACTTCTCCGAAGTCGTCATGTTTCGGGTGAGATATTGATTGACGCCCCTTCTCCTCGTGTGAGGAGCTCACAGACAGTAATAAGGCGCCGCCCCTAAAAGGCAATCAATGCTCGAGAAGGGGTTGAGACCCCCCCCCCCTCCCCGGTCGAGTAGATCATTTGTGCGGGGTGGAGAATCTTTGTTCCGCACAAGGGGAATGGTCGTATCACGTAGTGTTAATATGGTAAGGCGTCCGCGAGGCAGTTACATAGTAAAACCCATTGCTGTCTCCGGAAGTAGCCACACCAGAAATTAAATTAACTCATTGAAGCTGTCGTCCATATGCAAGTCCGCCTCAGAGGCGGTTCTTAGCAGGATGCAGCTCACCCTCCATGCGACTCGCNACTCAGAAACCCTCTTTCAGCCAAAAAGTGAAACCTCTATCGTAGCACGCCTCTATATATATATACGTACTAGGGAATAAGAGGCCCTCCCGCCCCCACGGCGGTAGGGCCATTGAAGCAAGTAGTAAAGATGATAGAGGCTCAAATAAAAAATAATAGGGATGAAATTGGAAACAAATTGACGACGAATATTCCACAGATGCTCCGAGTACCTTGAAGTAAAGTAAGGAGTATTGGAAAAAGCATACTTCAGGTACTTCGTGTACTCGGAGTATTTCGGGGTTCAATACTCCGGGATACTCTGCTCGTACTCGGAGTATTTTGGGTATGAACACTTTCGATACTGCTTGTACTCCGAGTATTTCGGGGTCCGATACTGCGCATACTCCTTCCGTGTACTCCGAGTATTTGGGGCTTCAGTACTGCTCATACTCCAAGTACTCCGAGTATTCAGGCCGCCAGTACTCTAATACTCTTGAGTACTCGGAGTACGAAATGTACTCGATACTCGGAGTATACTCGGAGTGTGAAGTACGTTAGGAGCATCTTTGCACAATTTTAAAGACTCGGCCGTCATTTCTCCCAGGTTCTGGGAGCATGCGACTGGCGTTTATAGCATTTTTCAAAATTCACAGATGCTCCCATTACCTCGGAGTAATATTAGAGTATTTTCGAGAAAAAATACTTCAGGTACTTTGTGCACTCGAGGTATTTCGGTGTCCAATACTCTCGATACTCGGAGTACTCTGAGTAATTTAGATGTTTTTACTCCGAGTACTGCTTGTACTCGAGTATAAGTACTGCTCATACTCCCAGTACTCGGAGTATTTGGGCCTTCAGTACTGTTCATACTCCAAGTACTCCGAGTATTTAGGCCACCAGTACTCTAATACTCTCAGTACTCGGAGTACGAAAAATATTCGATACTCCGAGTATACTCGGAGTATCGAGTATACTCGGAGCATTTGTGGAAGATTCTTAATAGGAGTACAAATGGTTAAGGAAATAGAAACGAAAAGGGGATCGACTCCGAATCAATGCGGGTTGTTTGATGAAAAACATATTTGAAATAGATGTGGCCAGGGGGGACAGGGGGGGGCTGGCTGTTCCTGAGAGCACGTTGTTTGTTGTTGTCGGTTGTCTCGCTGTTATAGCGAAAGGGCCTTGCAAAATCCCTCGCGAGACTGTGGCTGTGCTGATGATCGAGATCATTTGACTCGTGCATGCATGCATACCGAGTTTTTCGTGGAAACTATAACAGGGCACAGATACTGCATACTCTGCTTACGAATATACAGCAGGCAGGCACATTGTATGTACGTTATACAGCAGGCACATTGTATGTACGTACTGCAATGAAATAAAATTCAAGAGAAGAAGTCCCACAGCACCGCACAGCAGAGGAGCTTGCTCAAAATGAAAAAAGGCAAGGCGGTACGTTGCTGTTCCGTGAACGGACAAGACAGATTGGAAACATATACGCATACATTTGAAGACATACGCAACAAGACTAAGTTAGGGTTATTTATGTACGTATATACGTGCGTGCACAGACAGCATGATTACAGCATGATGCAGGCTCGCGAGGATGTCACGTGAGCATGTCACCTGGGCATGGCTCTGAACGTGGTGTGTCGTTGAAGAGCTACTATATGGTGTCTCGCGGCACCGTCTAGCCTGGTATGATACCTGGTATCCTGGTATCACCTTATTGCGCCGCATTCACAAAAGTCGTCTATTTCTTGCCATCGCAGAGTGATCGAGATTTGTTTTAGAAACCAAAACAAGCAAACACAGCCACCACCACCACCACCACCAGCGACACGTTTCTGCTGGTGCTGGTGCTCAGCTGGTGGTGTGGTAATAGTGGCGGTGCTTGACTTGAGGATGGTTGTTGGTGATCTCTGGTACCTGCTCGTACCTGGTACCTGGTATGGGGTGGAATACGTATGCTTGTTTTCCCGAGGACCACCCGTGGTACCTGGTAAGTAGGAATGCGACATGACCAAGCTTCGCGAACTCGGGACGGCTTTGAACATGAGCAGAGGTAGGAGGAGGGGGCGTTATCTAGGGGCCTTCAGAGACCCCATCCGTTTCTAAAGCAGTGGTGCTTTCGTCGCGTACGGTGACAGAAGGCCACGTACGTATCATACGATACGAGTACGACCAGAACGAGGATGAACGATACAATCTCAGCAAAGGTTAAAAGTAGCAACCGCACTGCTGCAATACCCGTACGCAGAGCAGCCGCGAATCGCTGTGGCCACGACGACAGGCACGGCGCACGTACGAGTTGTACTAAAGTATCCCAGCCTGCGACGTGAAACGACGGTGCCGGGCATGCTGGCGTGGGGATAAGCGTGCGTTTTGAACGTGTGTGGGACAAAAAAAAATGTTTTTTTGTTTGTTTGCATTTGCTCCACTCTAAGTTGCTATGATAAAGTGGGCATCAAAGATCACTTGATTAAAGTATTGTTTTTTGGGCATCAGACGAACTGTATATAATAGATAGATACGTGTGGTACGATAGAGGTATACGGTATACCTTTTTTATGGCTGAAACGTTTTCTGAAAGACGGAGCTCCTAAGGGCCCATATTAACGAGTATAAAATAAATTCAATTTGGAAAAATAAAACTTCAAATTCGCTTGTCATTGGTCAACACACGCACCAGCACCGAATATTATGCCCCAAGATCCTAATCTTTGGTGCTGGTGCGTGTGTTGACCAATGAAAAGCGGATTAATTTGTTTTTTTCCGAATAGATTTTTTTTCTTCTTCGTTAAAACGGGCCCTTAACCCACATTCAGAACTGAAAAAAAAATCCTATATCCCGGTATCCGTAAAAGGCCTCGGCGCGGCTTGTGAATAATAATAGTTTATTCAGGTGGTGTCAGGGACGAAGTTAATAATGAGTACGGCGTATTCCTACAAGTAGCACACGCTAGAATATGGTAACACCAGGTACCAGGTTATACGGGATACCGGCATACCGGCATCCCGGAATACGGTTACACGATTACGGCAGCACGCCCGCACACATACTGTACCTACCACCTACACTTCTGGGATAGGATTATCCGAGACTATCCGAGACAATTTTCCCTAAAATACGGGGAGCACGCAGAGCAAAAATGATAGCTTCAGAAAGATCTCGTCGAGATATTTCTACCATAGACATCACCCCACTTTTCCAAATATGGTTGTTAACAAATGTTTCCCCCGGAATTCCAAATAATACGTTTTTTCTCGTTGTCGGGAAAACCAGCTTGCAAAACAAAATGCCATTACTAATTGACACTACTAATAGGTGCCTCTCTATTGTTAAACGGAATTACCCCTCCCCCCTCATTTTGATTATGTATCGTCTCCTGAAAAAGTGAATAATAATAATCAATTCACACTATAGCCCCCTCTATTAATATAGTATGAAATGAAAGTATCCCCCCCCCCATTTTGATTGTGTATCGTCTCCTACAATAATAAATACTAAGCAATTAACACTAACATACGTAGCTCCCACTAGTACTTAATGTGTATCATACCCCCCCCCCCCAACGACGCAGTTGCATAGTAACCCCATTCATTGCTGCCTCTGTGGAAGTGGGCACACCGGAAAAGAAAGCAGTTAATAATTGATAGACGCTGTCGTCTATTATTCTTCGTATGCAAGGAAGCCCGTTCAACGAGCGGTCCTTTTAATAATATTAATAGTTGGATGCACCCTTCATGCGACTCGCCGAAGGCCTCAAACGGCGCTTCGCGCTTGGTGCTGCACTAGCGATGTCTGTGAAAACCAGATATGCATGCTCCGTCCCACGGCATTGGATAGGGATGCGAGGGTATGTGGCGATACGACTACGGTCGGCCATGCGTGATATTGGGTACACCCCCCCCCCACCCCTATTCTGATTATATTATAGACTGACGTGGGTATGTATGTATTAATCTTGCAAGAACGAATGAGGGGGTATACATATATATGCTGTGCCGCAGGTAGTAGGTAGGCTATCTCCCACGAACCAATAAACGAAGGTGGTAAAGTAGTGCCTAATTTCGAAAGTTCTGTGTAGTAACAATCTATAGGATGATACATCGTACTCGTAGTGCGCCAGAAATAAAATCCCCGACGTACTGGATAGGAAAACACCCATCATTGCATTGCACCTCTACTATCTAGATATACCGAAGTATAGCAACGAGAAAAATGTTCTAGCGGAGCCTGTGTCGCCAAAAGTTCACGCGGGCTACTACAAAACAAGTTGTATATATATATTCTTATACATATGTATATATGTATATATATGTATATATATGTATATATATGTATATACAGCACAGCACACACAGCAATAAGCCCTAGAGACACAATGAAGGCAGTCTTACGTTGTTAGTGCCGGGCAATTATTGAAGAAGAGAGCGCGCAAGCAAGACTCCCGCCCTCGTAGGGGGCACATCTATCTACCGGTTGACGGTATAAGTATACCCGTAGACCTGTATGCAGACATGTAGACTATCATACATACATATAATTATTATCCTTGCCATCCGAGTATCAATGTGTCATAGCATGAGCTTCAACGTTGATCACTCGTGAGCACTCCGAAAGAAATAAACCACACAGGCATATCACCATTGTTAGTATTTAAATCATTTATGCCTACCATTCTGGACAAATGTGGCAGCGCTCATTCCGATACATATCATAAGAGAAGAAGAAGAAGAAGAAGAAGAAGAAGAAGAAGAAGAAAAAAATAAATGCCTGAATACTTGACAACATTTTACAACGTTACGAATGACTCTACTGAGTCTCCTATCCGACGTTCCTCCAAGCAAATCAAGCACGATGGATGCATCAGCTGCCCTAAGTTATCTAAACTTCCCATATAATTACGGTAAGTAGACGAGTCGCCGAACTCGAGACCGGCGTAGCACACAGACACACTCAATAAAACAAAAGTTTGTCCTCTTGAAAGTCCGGAGCAAATACCGGTGTAGCCAAACTTCTGAATGTACAGCCTTCAACGCTGGGAAAGGTGTAGATAAGTATGTTGTTGGCCAGAGCGAAGATAGCAAGATTACTAAATATCATGAACAGTTATACACTCACACCCTACGTCGTACTGCAGCACTTAGTAGGGCATTCTCTGGTTTATCACGCACCGGCACATTGTGCGATACATCGTCGGAGGAGGAGAGGAGAGAGAAAGATGGATGGAGGGAGTAGGGAAAGGAGCGGCGAAGGAGGGGAGGGAGAGGAGTAGTGAGGAGGAGGAGGAGGAGGAGGAGGAGAGGAAGGAGAGGAGGAGGGAGGAGGAGGGGGAGGAGAGGAGCAGGGACGCAGTCAGGAGGGAGGAGGGGCAGAAGGAGGAGAGGAGGGAGGAGGCAGGGTAGAGGAGGAGGGCAATACAAGAAATGCCCTCGGGGGCAAAATAATAAAAGGCACAGCAATTGAATTACTAACTTTTGGCGAAGCTTGTTCGTGTACGAAGTACCAGGTATAGATTAACTATGCGCTATTACAGTAATAGTTTTCTAATAAAACGAATATCGTGGTAAGAAATTATGGCATACCAACTTTAACTGGTAGTTTCTCCCTTAAGGAGCATACTAATAATCAGTAAAAAAACTTTGCCTCAGAAGAAGGCGAAAACTAACTGAAACCCCTACTATGGTACGCACTATACTCGTATACCTACCGCGAGATGAGGGGCCATAGCAAAATGTTTGCCAAAAACAAATATGGCTGACGGGCTCCGTACGTAGTACGTAAAGGAACTTCGTATACCCACCGCCTTTGATGTCGGATATAGTCGTTGGGTAGTGCCGTACAACTGTCTGATACCCGTAATTGTCGTATGAATCCCAAGTGTTTGAGTTGTGTCACTGCAATCCATCTACGGAGATTATGACGGGATTGGTTCCCCGGAAGTTTGCATCAAATTATGTATGATGACCTGATTCCGGGGGTCTTAGAGAATCAAGAGGAAACGCGGCCCTCTTGTTCTCAGTTAGTTAATGAATAAGGTACTTCAGTACATTTTTCTTCTCTCTTCTCCAACGCTTCATGGCACCCCGACGCCCGACCCACCACTCTGCATAATAAGCAAGCCGCTTCGCCGAGCACTCTCGTACCTGGCTGTCCCAATATGCTTCGCCGAGCACTCTCTCGTACCTGGTTGTCCCAACGTACTAGTATGTAAGGACAACCAGGTGCGAGGGTGCTCGGCGTCGTGCCTTGTTCACACGCAGAGCGGTGGGTCGGCCGTTGGGGTGCCATGAGGCGTTGGAGAAGAAGAAGAAACCAGGAATCAATTATCGTGTTATCGTAGTCAGGGAAGAGAGCCTCTCATCATCCAATTCCCCCGGGACCCTAAAAAGGAATCTATTATCGTATTACCGTAATCATGCGAAGGTTCGCACCGGGTGCGATCGCGTTTTTAAACGTTTCTACGTTGTGTTTTTTATCGCACCCCGGTCTCTCCGATGGGTGCGTTCTCTCCGATGGGGGTGCGGAAACACAATTAAATCATGCCGTTCTTCTATTTTGGCGCACCCCCGGTGCGATCTCTCCGATGGGTGCGCTGCTGAATCGAAATACACCGGGCCGTACTGGGGCAACGGTGCTGCGTAAATGACTCAAAGCTACCTAAAACGACTTGACCTGCCATGCGTTGGTAAAGTACGTTTGAGAGGAGTGGCGCACTGGTGATATCTCATCGGAGTATGAAAGAAATGATAATATTACCTACTACAGACCCACTGCGGTGGCCCTCAAATTTCTATTTATGTCGGAGAGATCACACCGGGATGCGATCTCTCCGATGGGGGTGCGAAAACACGATTAAATGTTTCTAACTTGTGTTTTTATCGCACCCCGGTGCTATCTCTCCGATGGGTGCCAACCTTCCGATGGGTGCGAGCCTTCGCATGATTACGGTAACTGTATGCCACCCCTCGGGAAAACACAAATCCCGCCGCAATCTCCGTAGATGTAATACCGTTACAAGAATACACCATCCAGTACAATAATATACTAAGACTTTGGTACGAGCAAATCCCACAGTTGAAACACCATATTTAACATATACGTACTCTCTACGTATGTATTTGCGCTTTACAGGATGATTCGTTATATACGCCTAGGCGACTAGATTGGCCATCACACGTTCATCTAAGTAAATAATCAGTTTTTGGGAGATAAGATATAGAAGAAGAGGTGCTCTTGACAAGTGACTAAAGCATCCTACGTAGGAGAAAGGAGGTAGGCACACCTCTAGTATTATCGTATACCTGGTAGCATGCGTCACACTGTGTGTTGCTGGTAATGCCCCACCCACTCACTCGAGCCCATACCAGGTACATAGATCATAAACCCCCAAGAAGACCTATTTATTATAGCCAAATAATCGATCGATCAATAAGTCGGTGTAGTAGCGGGGGTGCCATCACAAAACGCTGCCCGTCTCTCTCTGGGAGCTCCGGCGCGTGTTTTTCGGAAAGAAAGGTAGGTAGTATAGTGCGCAGTATAGCAGTAGTAGTACTAGAAGGTGCCGGGAAAGGTTTTGTGCGGGCGAAGGGAGAAGGTGAATTGAAGACGACCCGCGAGCAAGGAAGAAGAGAGCCCTCGAGAATATATAACATAAGTGAGTGATCTCTGGAGCAAATTGCGCTTCAGGGGTCCGATATTATTATTAGTTATTTCGTGCCCGCAGTTTTCTCATGATTTGGTCATTTTTTACACTGAGGAGAAGAAAACATTTTATTTTATTTTTTTCTTGTGTCTCTCAGGGCTCCCACACCCACCATTAATGTATTTTTATATACCTAACAATTACCTGGTACTACTTACTGTATCATCTCTGGGCTTGGATGTAATATTGCTGATGATGCGAGTGGCAAACAACATGACAAATGGGGACGAATACGAATAATCTCGGTAAGATTTATACTTCTCCTACCACCACAACAAGTATATCATACATTTACTCGCAAAACGAATCAGGTATATAATAAGTATATTTGTAACACCAGGCGCGAAAGACATGATGGCGTGTGTATATACTTCGTATTCAATTAGTTTTCACCTTCGAGGGACCCGTTTTATTTAATCCATACTAATTCCAAGACATTCATTCGTAGTTTTCACCTTCAAAGGACACGATATATATCACATATATATGCATATGTATATATGTATATATGTATATATACGATGCCACAGCAGTAGTAAGGCTCCGCGTTCGTTCCGGGAACGGACGGTGGCTTGGCGCGGAGAAACTCAGTAGAAGTTGCACTTTCTGGCTTGAAAAAAAAATGTGGCTGGTTGAAATGAGCTTCTCGAAAACAAAGTGAACAAAACTAGCTCTATCTATACCATCGGTTAGTAGGATACTACAGTAGTAGTGGTTTTTTACTCTTATACACTTCGTACATTTGTTTTACTGTAGGGAAAAGTACGCAGCGCTTGTATATGTATAGAAATGTTGGTCGGGTGTTTTTTGTTCGCGAACAAACTTCTCCGAAGTCGTCATGTTTCGGGTGAGATATTGATTGACGCCCCTTCTCCTCGTGTGAGGAGCTCACAGACAGTAATAAGGCGCCGCCCCTAAAAGGCAATCAATGCTCGAGAAGGGGTTGAGACCCCCCCCCCCCCCCCCCGCTTCGCGCTTGGTGCTAGCAATGCCTGCCTGGTCGGTGAAAACCCGACATACGTGCTCCGTCCCGGCATCGTAGGGGTGCGAGGGTCTATGGTCATACGACTACGGCCATGCATAAATATCGAGTACACTCCCCCCTGGAGATTTGTTTTTTTGAACGCCCCATTAGGATGTATACGAAGTATATATACATATATATACGAAGTACCTGGTATATGTTAGTTCCGATACGGTAGGGGGGGTGGGGTGTACTTCATTTTCATGCATGGCCGTATTCGTATGACCATAGACCCTCGCATCCCTATGTACAATGCCGGGACGGAGCACGTCGGGTTTTCACCGACCAGGCAGACATTGCTAGCACCAAGCACGAAGCGCCGTGAGGTGTTGGGCGAGTCGCATGAAGGGTGAACTGCGTCGTACCAAGAACCGCTTGTGAGGCGGACTTGCCTATGGGTGACAGCTTCAATGAGTTAATTGAATTTTCGGTGTGGCCACTTCCAGAGAGGGGGGGTATGATGCCATCGTTTCCACCACACCACCCCACTGCGTTTAGCCCACTCGGGCGAGCGGCTTCGTACCGTCACTCAATAAAGCTTTATTACTTGATGCAGCGGGACTAAACAAGCAATCATCCCCAGCATCGCGGCTCATCACATGTATGTACTCGTATGTGTTGTATTATACGTCGTCGTGAAACAAAAAAAAAACACGGCATTTACTAACTGATGTTCAAACAAGAAAACTCGTCCGAAGAAAATAGAAAATAGGGCTACTATATGCGCAAGTGATCACTCGGCCGAGTGAGCGGCTTACTACATCATGCAGTAAAACAGTGAGCCCCCTACCTTGTGAGCAGGGTGTTTTAAGGCTTAGATTAGGTACGAGGTATAGGTATTGAGTTAGCCTTTTTTAACCAGTAGTAGTAGCCTAACGGACGAATAATAATGCCTTAACAATGGCGTCGTCGTAACAGGTTAACCCATTGCCTGCCCAATATAAGCCGTTGGGCTACTGGTAAAAGGTTAACCCATTACCTACCCAATAAAGCCGTTGGGCTACTACGGGTAAAAGGTTAATCCATATTACCTACCCAATCTAAGCCTCATCATAACTTATAACTATTAATAGCACTCGTTGTATGAAGTCATCGCGTATATTACGCGGATGAGTATTATAGCAATCAATCAATCAATAATGCCAAGTTGTAAATCTGATGATGATGTTGGAAATTCGACGGGGGTTCTAGCCGGACCAATCGAGTTGGTGTCGTCAATGCTACTACTACTACCACTCACTGTCGTCAGTGTCGTAACAATGCGCCGAGGTGGACTGTGAAGGTACGACAGACAGAGGCCCCAACGATATAAGCAGACATAGAAGGGTGTTAGACTGTACGCATAGGTTTCCTTGGTTTCCGTGGTTTTCTGCTTTTGGGAATTTTGTGAGTGATCAAAGCTGAAGATCATGCTGCACATTGTCGGATGGCAAAGATAATAATAATATACCAGGTATAACATACATACATACAGCATATAAACGAACTCTTCTTGAAATGAGCCCTACATGGCGGCAACGAAATGGCAACGCAGCGAAATGTATGTATAGGTACACATATATTTTCTAATCCTATCGGAATGGATGAAGCACGCTGTATGCAACACTGCTGTTCATTGTATTCTATTTCGTATGCAACAATGCAACAGACAATACAACACAACAATGCAATACAAATGAAATTTAGACTGGTGCTACGGTAGAGGGGTCGCTTTTAAGTCCAATATTTTCAGCGGATGAGAGCCACTCTGCCGAGTGACCACCGTATTTCTTCGCGATTATATAAGTGTTACCGCTTTACGCTGTCGAGATATGCACCACCATGGTATGCTTGCTACTCTGCGACACCAACATCTTCCTGCCTCTTGTTTTGAGCGAGGTTCAGAGCCACTTGCCCGAGTGGAGTAAACGTGGTAGTGAAAATCAGGCTACCCCCCCTACCGTAGCACCAGTCTTTAGTCGAAGAATCTGGGACGACAATAAATCAACGCCTGTGGCCACGGCAACACAGCAAGCAGCAGTAGTAGCGACATCCATCTACCTGTCGTATATGGCATTGCAGTGTCTGCTCTGCTTACTGCATTGCAGCGCAGTATCTATGTGTCGTAGTTTCGTGACCACAGAAGAACTGGTATCTCTCTAGGATGAAGAATCGGCACAGACACTGACTGGGTGTGCTGGATGTCGACGGGTAGAAAAGACGGTTTAATGGGAAGAACACACACACCTCCTCCTGCTGCTTTTTTTGTTGATGAAGAAGCACACTGCATGCTGCATGGCATCGTACATATTTCAGAGCAATACCAAGAAAACTCGTCATTTTCACACCCACCCACCCACATGGTATGCCCGTATACCCGTATACCTGGTATAGGCAAAAAGTGGAGATGCTGGCGACAAAACTCAAAAGGTTTCAGCTTTACGTATCAACGAACAAACAAAAAAAACAAAAAAAAATGCAAGCTTAATATACTCTGGTACTCGTAAATGAAATGGACAGGCCAGACAGAGAGCACAGACAGACAGACAGGGGCATTACAACAGCAACTAGTAGCGGACAGACCAGACAGAGGACACAGACAGACACAAGACAGACAGAGAGGTGCATACTAGAGCAATTTAATAGTAGTATGACTTGAGTATAATAGTATAATGGTAAATCTTACAAAGAGAGCTTATCGGGTGAAGAGCGCAGAAGAAGAAGGAGAAGAAGAAGGACCTTGCTTGCTTGCTTCTTGGGTCGCCGACCTCTGCCGATAGGTGCTGCTCGTTCTGCTCGTTCTGCGGTCGGTTGCTTGTTCACGTCGTCACCGACCCACCACCACTAGAGACAGATAAACTGCAAAATATAATGTATGTGGGTGGGGGAGGGGGGGTGTCGGCTCGGAATGTATGTACCAGTCACAGCAAGCAGTTAGTAGTGCCTTCCAAATTCCAAAGGCCCGCACACAACAAGCCGTGCCCCACAAAAAAGACGGGGCGCTCAACTCAAGAATCTCGAACCCTCCGGAACAAACAAACAAACGTTGTTGTTGAAGTGAAAAGTCAGAAATTATTTGGAATATATATATCAACCGTATTTACACTAATCTATAACATGGTTATATGCGGGAGAACTAATAAAACAAGCCAGCGAAAAACGAAAAATACGAATATTCTTTTCCCTCTTTCGCTAAATTAATTAATTGTACCCCCCCATACCACGAACAACCTACCTTTATTATGTTATTTATATGTATGTGTCTATACCTCCTATGGTATTCCCCTGTAGACTATAATATATATAAATCTATAAATATAGTATTACGAGACAGAGAGAGAACATGAAATAGCCCGAGTTTTTCGGGACACCAACAACGTTAAAAGTTTGTTGGTTGGTTCCCGTTTTTCCGTTTTTTTGCACCAACCAACACATGTATGCATACACTCGTATATATATACCATTATGGCGCCCGCGTGAGTTCGAATGCCATCGTCGACACCAATATGGACCCCTATTTTCGTATATAGAGTCTCCCAAAGGTCCCAAGTGATGTGGTAGCTTAGCTTTGACCCGCTATACCGAGGGCTGCACTTTTCCTTCTTATATTTAGGGCAAGGAGAGAGCCCTCCACGTTGGGTTAGCAGCGGCGTGGAGAAGAGATAGATCAAGTAAGTGAGGTTCGGGCGGGCAAACAAGGCCCGTCTCGACTTCAAGGAGGCTCGGGTTATTAAGCCGAGTTCTCCCGGTTTTCGGGAAGGTTCTCAGAAAGACACTCAGATTAGATGTGATAATACTTCTTCTGGTGTATCTTCGATGGGTTGCATGTGCAACGACCATTCTACGATTTTTCCCCAAAACCTGTCCTCCACACCATGCTGATATTTTATATTTATTATTAGGGCAAAAGCCAAACATAGGTATACCTACGCGTTTTGAATCATGTATAGGGTACACTAAATATTGCACTGCGGAAAAGGCTTCCTGACCGTCCCTCTGGCTGGCTAGCGCCCGATCGTACCTAGTAACGCTGGCTCAAAGGTTCCAGTTTCACCTCTATGTTGCCTCGCTTATTATTGGATTCACTCATTATTGGGTCCAAGTTTACCTATCAATGGCTCAATTTGAACCTACAAACAAGGGGCTCTTTCCCAAGTAAAAAAGCTTCTCCTAGCCAACAACCCAACTTCTTACTGGGCTCTCCTTACTGAGTGTGCGGTACTCTGTAACAATACGCATTCCGCCGGCAAGATGTGTCTTCGCAAATGCCCGTGTTGTTTTGTTGACAACTCGGGCCACCTGGTCTCAACGACTGTGTGGCCGTATTTCAGTTTTGCCAGAAAAGGGTTCAATTGAGCCATGTATAGGTTCGATTGAAGCCAAAAATAGGTGAAGCCCAACTTGAGTTGACAAAGAGAGGTGTATCGGGAACCTTTCCGCCAATAATAGGTACGGTCGGGAGCTGGCCAATCAGAGGGGGGGGGGGGCAGAAAGATGTTCCCCGAGTGCAACATTTAGTGTACCTACCAACGGCGAAAACGGCATAGGTATACCTATTCTTGGTTCCCAACCATATATTTATGTCATACTGGTATGGAGCTGGGTATAAAGATATATACCTGGTATTAGACCTATATATATACATTAGGCTGGTCTAGAAAAGAGTGCAAGGGTGATCATCTTTTAAAGCGAAAAAAAATACCGCAGAAAGAGTCTAATCCCTAATAATAGTGATGGCGTGTGTACCGACTCAGCAGCAGCAAATCGACGAAGGAAATAAAATTTAATGTTGAAGTCTTCTTCTGGTCGCGGTAAAAATGCAGGCATCCGTGCCGCCGGTAGTATATGCGTGTATACGTAGTGGGGAGGGGGGGGGGAGCTGCCATGCGACCCCGGATCTGAGTTGCGAAGCAACGGAGGGAGCTGGATAGAGGAAAAGAAGGGCCAAAGATATACAATCAGCAAACAAAGTAGATGGGATGGAAAAATAAAATAAATTGTTGAAGGTATATACCTAATCATCATGACAGGTGCGGAATAACAGTACCAACCAATTTAATGTGGATAAAAAAACACCCGACTTGAGAACCTCTATCGCTACACCTAGTGCAGCCATAACAGCCCTATGACCCGGACCTGATGCACAGACAGGTAGTATATGTTATAGTTCGTGGTTGGGTGGGCTTGGTAAGACTGCGCAATGATAGGTGACAACGTTGCAACACCAAGAACATCGTGGTGGATAGACTCTACAGCCAGTAGTTATACGAGGTACGGAGTAATAGGAGTAGGAGGAGGAGGAGGAGAAGGAGGAGGAGGAGACTGAGGCAGG
This sequence comes from Saccharina japonica, assembly GCA_008828725.1. Classification (NCBI taxonomy): domain Eukaryota; class Phaeophyceae; order Laminariales; family Laminariaceae; genus Saccharina; species Saccharina japonica. The sequence continues at coordinate 17,347 of MEHQ01001197.1, forward strand.
AGTAGGAGAGAGGACGAGGACGAGAAGGAGAAGGAGTAGGAGTAGGAGAAGGAGGAGGAGCAGGTGAACCCGTCGCCGTGGTAAGCTCTAGGACCAATACCTTGTAACTGCTCTTTCTTCTTGGAGTATACAAACGACGACCGACCGTATAAAATAGTTCAACCCTCATAGACAACACATTTATTTATACGCACAATCTTATACCAGGTCCGAGTATTTCGTTCTAGTTTTTGTATACGAAGTATGTTGATAATACTCGTACACAGTTGTAGTCTATTTATATATACGAAGTATGTCTATATCGTTCGTGCACAAAAACGGGGACCACACACACAATGTTTGTTTGGTGTCCCGAACAAGTTGTTGCTGTTACTGTTGCTGTTGTTTTTCTTGCGCTGTCGCGGGGTGTGTGGCGGAACTTTCGGTGTCGGAATTACGGCAGTCAGGCGCAGGACGGAAGCCATCATAACGCCATTATTACCATATTGATGATGTTCGGAGGAGCTTGCACTTTTGCCATCAACTTGCCGTTCGTGATGCCGTCTATGATCACATCCCATCCATAATATGACGTGCGGTTTGCTACAGCGCCACAACCAACGCGAATGGGTTTCTCGAGCGCCGCAACTTTGTTCAACACCGTCGCCGCCGCAGGCGGATAAAACAATGTTTCAGCCGATGAACAACATAATTTGAGGCACATTTTCTGGTTCAAGTTCGCGGTGGTTTACTCATACATACATACACCACACACACGTCGAAGTCAAGTGGCCGAGCTGGAAACGACCATTACAAAGAACGCCGTCAGCTCGACTTTCTTCCGATATTATTCATCGAAAAATTGACGATACTCCGAGGGTTAGTTGGGGCTGCGTGGGTTAACTACCCGCAAGGCTGCATGGGTTAATTAAGGCTACGTGATCCCGCCGGAAGTGGAACCGGGCGTGTCGATGTGCGTGCTGTACATCACACATTATGTACTTCTTATCACTATAGCAAGGCTGTAAGACACTACGAGCCTTCGACAAATGTGCAATTGTTTAGCTGATTTTATCGACAATGAGTAAGGTGCACACAAAAAGCGCAGAAGAAGCATGGCTTCTGTCTATGGAAAGGGCTTGACTATACTTAGTAAGTATTTCTAACGCCACCACCATTCCATCATTATGCCTGCCCCCCACCCCCCTCTTTACTCGTTGAAGCTGTCACCCATAGGCAAGCCCGCCTCACAAGCGGTTCTCAGTATTAATAGGATGCAGCAGCTCACCCTTCATGCGACTCGCCGAACACCTCGCGTTTCGTTCAGCGCTTGTGGTGCAAAGCAAGTGTCTGCCTGGCCGGTCGGTGAAAACCCGACGTGTTCCGTCCCGGCACTGTATATAGGGGTGCGAGGGTCTATGGTCATACGACTACGGCGATGCATGAATATGAAGTACCCCCTCCCCCCCCCGGCGCGCCCCCGACTCATCCCACGGTATACCGTGTAGGGGTTGCAGTAATGTCTTGCCATCGGAGGCAATATCAATGTTTGTCTGACTGATTATTATTATTATTATAGTATACTCCTCAAGTGAACAACTACTACCGGTTAGTACACAGTATGAACATAGTTCTTACCAAAATGCTGTATTCTTAATAGTTTAAGAACTACCTGGTACTGTACTGTAGCGCATGCATGGAAACGTTGGTTGGATTGCGCAAAAAACAATCGAAGGCGTGTTTCAGGTGACATATGGGGCTCAGGAAACAAGGCACCATCCCTACCGTGTCATCTGACCATCATCGTGGACTCACCCCACGGCATATAGGGGCATATAGGGGCATATAGGGGTTGGAGTTAGTTTTCGCCTTCTGAGGCAATATTTTGTGACTGATTATTAGTGTACTCCTCAAGTGAGTAAACTACAGTACCGGTTAGAAATGATCATTTTGCTCGTATACTTACTTGATTCGGGACAATTGATACGGAGGACCATAGTGAATAGGACCAAATATGGTTACAGGTAAAAATAGGTGAACATGTAGGTTTTTGTGTGTCGCCGTAGGTCCTATTTACTAGTGTTTACTATGCCCCCCTCCGTAATACTACAACATGTTGGAAAAACCTGGGCCAGCGAACGACCGCTGTCCAGTTGGAAGCAACAGCCCTGTCTGTTCGCGTGTTCTACCAGTCTACCAGCACCGTTCCGTGCGGTATCCACTTGGTATTCCCACAAGCGCGATCAACCAGACAAAGCCCGTTGCTGCAAGTGAGCTACGTAGTGTACGTGCTCAGCCAAAGAATATGAACCATAACGCCAAATTCTCTCTATAACAACAAACTACAGATTGTTCTTATATCGGTTCCCGATCACGAATAATAGTTTCCTTTTTGTGTGTCCCGTAGGGCCTATTTACTAGTGTTTACTATGCCCCCACCCCGTAATATTGCAAAATGTTGGCGGGGTTGCACGAACACCCTTCTTCGCAGGAGTCATAATTCGAGTTGGTGACGCGTGCTACGGTAGAGGTAGCAGTTTTTGGCTGGATCGTTTTCTGAACGATCGGGCTCCTTAACACCCAAATTCGTCGGACTTTTCGTTTTTGTGACGAATAATGTTTCAGAGTATACTTCGGTCATGAGATTTCTCATCCGGCAGCACTTTTGTTTTCCTCCAAAATCATTGTTTTCGGTGAGGTATGACGCTCCTTAGGTGAGGAGCTCAGAAAAAACATGGTGCACCTCTATCGTAGCATGCGCCTTGTGAGATAGTGAATCGCCACCCTTATAAGGGCAGGCATTGCTCCTCCCCCCCCCCGTTTTTGGAAGAAAACCTGCTCGGAAATTCGTCCCAGGGTGTTGTTGTGTCATGCGGTTTTCTCCCAACGCTTTTCGAACTCAAAGCACGCAGACAAGGATGCGGCACGCGCCACTCTCTGGACGGAAATGTAAGCAGTGCTGGGCATTCCTATTAATACACGAACGACGGTCCTTGCCTGCGTTTTCATCTTGAGTGGTACCTGGTTTAGTCCTTGGACGCGTGCTACGATAAAGGTAGCACTTTTGGGCTAAACGTTTTCTGAACGATCGGGCTACTTCGCCCAAAATCATCGGACTCTCATTCGTGTGTTGCAACATTGATAGTAGTAGACTCAGGTCATGGGGTTGTTTATCGGGTGGCACTTTCAATTTCCTCTACAACCTATTTTTTGGTGAGGTATGACGCTCCTCAAGTGAGGAGCTCAGAAAAAACAGGCTGGTGGAGTGAAAGGGTGCGGTGTTACGGGTTTATTATTCACTCGTAGTATGTTGACGGTGTGATACCGCCCTGCAAAGCCTGGCCGTTTAAAACCCATCTCAAACTACCGGCGGAAACCCTAAATAAAATAGACGCAATACAATCGTTACTACAGGTAGAGCGGACGCAGTAATTGGTTCGTATGCTCGTCCGCCCGTGAGCTTCCCCTGTCCGAAGGGGGGGGGGGGGGGGGGGGGCG